>CABHPP010119875.1:11707-22753 GCA_902168425.1 Peromyscus attwateri | reverse complement strand
CAGGGTTTCTCTGTGTAACTGCCCTGGCTGTCCTAGAACTCATCTGTAGACTAGACTGGCCTCGAACTCACAGAGATCCGCCTGCCTCTGCCTTTCAGCGCCACCACGCCCAGTCCTACAGTTTTTTATTTATGAAGCTCTACCTGACATTATATTATGTACATGTTCATGTTGTCTGTCTCTTGTGGGAGTGTGGGAATCCAGCTCTGATCTTCATCTACCTTTCGAAGGATTCTTGGGTGGAGGAGAGAGGAATGAGGAAATATTAGGTAGAAATATAGACCTAGACAGTGAGGAGAAAGAGACACAGGATAGCTTTAGGAGGGCTGGGTCATTACCCAGCCGCCCAGAGGTTTATTCAAAAAGGGCTTTTTATAATATGCCAAGGGGAAAGGCAAAAGACCTCTCCCTTACAAGATCAAAGCACAACTTACAGCCAAGTGTAGACCCTTCCAAACACCTGGAAAACACGCATGTGGCCAAATCATTCCATTATGCAGCCCTGCTGGGTAAAGCAAGCTCAGAGTCTCTGACCCTGAGTAAGGTCTCACTAGGAATCCTCTGTGGGTCTCCACAGTCTCTCCAGCTAAAATAGCTGCTGCACAGCGAATTTGTTTGGTCTGATCTGGACCTAAAATTATAACTGGCCCTTGGTAGATGCTCAGTAAATATTTCTTTTTTTTTTTTTTTTTTTTTTTTTCTTTTTTTTTTTTTGGTTTTTCGAGACAGGATTTCTCTGTGTAGCTTTGCGCCTTTCCTGGAACTCGCTTGGGAGACCAGGCTGGCCTCGAACTCACAGAGATCCGCCTGCCTCTGCCTCCCGAGTGCTGGGATTAAAGGCGTGCGCCACCACCGCCCGGCCGTAAATATTTCTTCAAAGCACAAATCTACTCAGTGTCAGGAAGAGTTGAAAAAAACAAGTCTTTAGAACGTTTATAACTAATAAGCTAGTAAGGAAAAAGGATGATAGTGGTTTAGTTTTCCTTTGATTCTCACTGCTTTACGTGATCTGGCCTTTGGTTCTTCTTCATGCTGTGTAATCTGGAAATGAGAGCAGAAGGGCTTGGTCCCTGTAAGTAAGTTTTGCAACTCTGTGGGTTTGATCCCGGGTTTAAGTACCAAAATGTAAGTAACTGTGTTGCAACTCTAGGGGAAAGGTATCCTGACTATTTGAAGAGTCAGGTGACATCTTCAGCTGCTAGCACAGCTCTGACAGCTGGAGCCACAGTGAGACAGCTCAGCCCTGGAAGGGAAGGTATTCTGACTACTAGGGAGAGTCAGGCCTGGAGCTGCTGGGACAGCTCAGCAGGGAAGGGTATCCTGACTGTTCAGGAGTCAGGCTATATCTGGGGTGGTGGGGATGGTCTCCCCACAGGATACAGTAATCCTGCTCCACTCCTGGAGAGCTGCTACAGCTGAGCAATTGCTCAGCCCCCACTTACGGGGCTTCCTAGCAGAGTTCCATTTCTTCTCTGGCCTAAGATGTTGCTTCTTTTGCTTCACTCTGCAAAAGGGGAAACCCCTACAGAAATGTAGCAGTCTTCTCTGGCTCTGGCAAAAAGTGCTACCTTTTCAGCTCCCACTTGCTCAGTCCCCTAAGGAAACATCTCTCAGCAAGGTTTTTTTTTTCTGCTCAGTCCACTATGGGACTTCTTAGCAATCTTCTCTACGCTGGTGAATGAAGATCTTCACACCCAAAACTCTTTTGAGGAGATTTCTTTGAGGAGGAGGAGTCCAAGAGAGTGGTTGCTTCTTCTGGGGTGAAGAGAACAGCCCACAACTGACCAGGCAGGGCAGTTTATATAGGGTCTCTTGGGGTCAGAGTCAACCAGGGATTGGTTAGTTTTTTCTGCTCAGGATTGGTTAGTTTTATGGGTTAGGGGCAGAGATATGGCCCTGATCTCAGAGCCAAACTGTGTTTCCTTCACTGGCCTTTCTTAGTTTTTTGACTCTAATTCTAAGGCCAGGGCATATTCCTTTCACTGGCTCTGATTCTAGGGACCAAGAATGTTTCTTTGATACTGGTTTCAGAGTCAGGGCGTGTTTCCTTGGTTCTGGGTTTGGGGATAAAGTGTTTCTTTCTCTGGCTCAGGTCCCAGCCCCAGGCTGTGTTTCTTTCCCTGGTTCTGGGCTCTAAGTCAGGGTGGGTTTCTTTGGCTAGCTCCTTTTCCCTACAGTTCCTAACAGCATGCAGAGTTTTTCCCATCTGTTTTTGGAGAACACTGAAAATAACCTCCTACTTACCAGGATGGAGAGACACAAGGGGGCCCAGGAGTGGGTCCATGTGAGGTCTCTGTGTTTCTTTTGTAGGTCTTGGTGCATGGGACCACATCTGCAATATGCGGTGCAAAGCCTTCCGGCGGATGCAGGTGCCTCTTCCCCTTAACTTTGTCAGGACGTTTGTCTGTCTCATGTTACCTTGTCAGAGTCCGTTTTCTGTGGGCTTTTTATGAATCAAAATTTAAATTCACCAAGTGGTGGTAGTGCACGCCTTTAATCCCAGCACTCGGGAGGCAGAGCCAGGTGGATCTCTGTGAGTTCGAGGCCAGCCTGGTCTACAGAGCAAGATCCAGGACAGGCACCTAAACTACACAGAGAAACCCCGTCTCAAAAAACAAAAAACAAGCCGGGCGGTGGTGGCGCACGCCTTTAATCCCAGCACTCGGGAGGCAGAGCCAGGAGGATCTCTGTGAGTTCGAGGCCAGCCTAGGCTACCAAGTGAGTTCCAGGAAAAAGGCGCAAAGCTACACAGAGAAACCCTGTCTCGAAAAACCAAAAAACAAAAACAAAAAAAACAAAAAAGAAAAAAAATTAAATTCAGTGTGGGGGCATTCCTGAGAATCAGCTTACTTTTTAATGAGTTATTTTAGTCTTTTTGAGGTAAGGGCTCAGGTAGCCCAGGCTTGTCTTGAACTTGTTGTGTAGCTGAGGCTTGGCTGATCAGTCTCACAGGCGTGCCCACCATTCTTGACTCTGAGTCTTCTCACTTTTATCCTGCCAAAACGGCTGACAGACTGTGATGTGTTGCCTCTCACTCTGGAAGCCATAGTCAGCTTTGGGTTGGAATTGGGTTTCATGTTCTTTAGTTAATGCATTTTTCTTTTGTGTTTGCAGGTGTGGGACTCCTGCTCAGAGGCCCTGATCATGTTTGACAGGGATAATTTAGATGACATGGGCTACATAGTGGAAAATGACATCATCATGCATGCTCTCACCAAGCAGCTGGAGGCCGTGGCAGGTGAGCGAGCTGCTGTCTCCATTCCTCTCTGGGAAATGATTGCCTCTGTACTTGCTAAAGAAAAGACCCTTTGAGAGGTACTGGATAGCCTCCGGCCAGGCATGGTGGCACACCTTTAATGCCAGCACTGGGGAGGCAGAGGCAGGCGGATCTCTGTGAACTGAAGCCAGCCAGGACTGCATAATGAGTTCTAGGCCAACCAGGGATACATAGTAGTCTTGTCTCCAAAAAAAGAAAAAGAAAATGATGAGATCCTTTTAAGATTTACCTTTCTTTTTACCAGCTTTATTTAAAAAAACCTATACCATACAATTCTTCTATTTTACGTGTAACTCAGTGACTTTGAGTGTGTTTATAGACTTGTGCAGCTGTTGCCACGGCATCCTTTAGAGTGTTTCCATCACTCAGAAGGAAACCTCACACCTACTTACTGTCATTCTTCATTCTTACCCGAACTTTTGTGTTTATCTTTCTCAGATGAGGGAATCACCCCATTGATTAGTGGGTTAGATCTCCCTCCAGCATGGTTTGAGATTCAGTCACATTGCAGCATCAACTAGTAATACTCCTCTTTGTATTGATGAATAATGTTTCATTGTATAGATATATCAAATTGTATTTATTCATCAGGTAATAGAATTTGGGTTGTTTCCACTTTTGGCAGTTGATGAATAGTGTTGTGACTATTTTGTGTGATGGGTGGTGGTGTGTTGTTTTGTGTTTTCTCCAGCACTCAGGACTGCATGCAGGGTCTTGAAAGCTAGTCAGTCTCTCCCCCTCAGCTCTTTTCCCAGCTCTGTTTACTGTTTGTTTTGGACAGGGTCTCACTAAGTTGCTCAGGCTGGACTTAGACTCACTCGGTATTCCAGGCAGGTTCTAAGTTATAACTGCTTGTCTCAGCCTCACAAGTAGCTTGCACCAGCAGGCCTAGCATCATGTGTTTTCATTATCCTGGTTGGACACTTCGAAGTGGAGTTGCATAGTCATATGATAATTCTGTATTGAACATTCTGAGGAATTGCCAAACTCTTTTCTGGAGGATGCATCATTCACTTTCCCCTGGTTGAAGTGGCTCAGTTTCTCCACACCCTTCTCAGTGCTTGCCTTATTTTAGATTACAGCTGTCCTGGTATGGCCGGTGTACTTTCGATTTCATTAACCTAATGAGTAATAATGTTAATACCTTTTCATGTGCTTAGTTGTATATTTGCTTTAGAGGGATGTCTATTGAAAATGTTTTGCACATTTAAAAATGGGTCATTTATCTTTTCGTTTTTTAGTTAGAAGAGTTCATTGCATATTCTGGATATGAACTACTTAGGAGATATAATATCTTATATAATATCTTGTATATATAATATCTTATATAATATCTTGTATATATATAATATCTTATATAATATCTTGTATAATATCTTGGGAATCGAGTAAGAGAAAAACTGGAAGCAATTTTGAGTTTTGCTTTGCTTTTCTCTTTTTCTTTCAGTCTCTTAACAAAGGATCTCATGTAGCCCAGGCTGAGTTTGAACTCACTATGTAGCTCTGGCTAGCCTTTTTTTTAAAAAAGTATTTTATTATTATTATATTATACAGTGTTCGGCCTGCGTGTATGCCTGCAGGCCAGAAGAGGGCATCATATTTCATTACAGATGGCTGTGAGCCACCATGTGGGTGCTGGTAATTGAACTCAGGACCTCTGGAAGAGCAGCCAGTGCTCTTAACCGCTGAGCCATCTCTCTAGCCCCCTCTGGCTAGCCTTTAACTCCTGGTCTTCCTATTACTACTTCCCAAATGCTAGAACTAGAGGCATGCGCCACCATGCCCAGCTTATCAGGTTTTTTATATGGGATATTGTTCATTCATCCATGTAATGGGCCACCATCTAGCTTTTAAAAATAATTTAGGGTTGGGCAGTGGTGGTGGCACATGCCTTTAATCTCAGCACTTGGGAGGCAGAGGCAGGTAGATCTCTGTGAGTTTAAGGTCAGCTTGGGCTACAGAGTGAGGTCCAAGACAGCTAGGGCTACACAGAGAAATCCTGTCTCGAAAAAACAAAAACAAAACAAACAAAACAAAACAAAACAAAATTTAGGACTGGTGGTATAACACAGTGATAGATCAGTTGTCTAGTGTGTAAGGCCTTAGGCTCCATCACCAGAATCTCTGTGTGTGTGTGTGTGTGTGTGTGTGTGTGTGTGTGTGTGTGTGTGTGTTGTGTGTGTGTGTTACTTGGGATTGAGCGTGCTAGGCAAGTGCTTTTCCCCTGACCTACCTACATCACTGTCATCTGTAGCCATCATCCCCTGCAATTGTACACCAGAATTTATTTCTCCCATCTAACTATAACTTAGCACCCAAGAAGAAAATCTTTTACAGTATAACACATATGTCCGCCTGTGTTGCCTCCCCTGTTCAGATGCAGAGTGAAACCAGGAGAAGAGCCTTAGGCCAAAATTCTCTCTCTGTCTCTCTCTCTCTCGTGTGTGTGTGTGTGTGTGTGTGTGTGTGTGTGTGTGTGTGTGTGTGTAGGGGGGAGGGTGTTGAGTCAGGATTTCACTATGTAGCTCTGGCTAGCCTAAAACTCCTATGTAGACCAGACTGGCCTCAAACTCATAGAGATGCGCCTGCATCTGCTAGGATTAAAGGCATGCTCCACTATGCCCGGCTAGTGCTTTCTCTTTTTTACTTTTTGACACTGAGTTTTTCCCTGGCTTCTGCTCTTCACCTAGGCGAAGTGTTAATCATTTGAATTACTTTTAGATCTTGCTTTTTATGCTTGTCAGTAAATGACAGGACAGGGCCATCCAGGGAACTTGCTTTTAAGCGACTTAGAGTTTGTGCACAGTCCTTTACCCACCTTTCTGATGTTTTACTTCTTTCTCTTTTGACTTCTCCAGACCGTGTGAAGGTTCTCTACAGGAGCAAAGCTGTTGGCTATGCCTGGCCTGGTCCATTTTCCATGGCAGACTCCAGCCCTTGGGTCAATATTACCCTAGGTGATGGCAGCACCCTCCAGACCAAACTGTTGGTAGTTGAAGATTCTTCCTTCATCAGGGGTCTTGCATGTCTACACCTTCCATCCTAGAATCTGTATTTTCAGATGGAAACCATGGGTTGACTTCAGGGTATTGTTTATAGAATCACCAGCCTCTGTTCAAGGCAGCCTGAGCTAAGATGGTCTTCCATCTCCTGGATGGGAAGCAACCTCATGGGCCAGCTTCGGATAGGCTAGCAGGCCTCCCAGGACAGGACGGAGCAGGAGTGCTAAAAACTCAGGCCGTGCTCTTTTCTGTCCCAGAAGTCCCTGTGCCATTCATCTCCTTGTGGCTCTCATTTTCTCATTTCTCTGTCTCTGCTCACCAGCTTCTTCTTTTAAACTCCAGTGCCCACTCTGTACCTGACTTTTCTAGTTCATGGATCCTGAGACTCTGGTTGAATATGGCTATTGCTGGCACCTCTTGCTTCAGATAGCCACTTTGGTCCCATTAGCTCAGGCTGAGATCCCATTTTGTAGGGCTGTCCCTGTAGGGGCTGTGAGGGGGACAGGCCTGATGGTTTCCCACTCCAGTTGGGAGTAGACAAAGGGGCAAAGAAACTGGAGCAGTTTGATTTTGAAGTGGTTTTAAGACTTAGGCTCTTATGTCCATGCAGATTGGTGCTGATGGGCACAACTCAGGAGTAAGGCAAGCTGCTGGGATCCAGAATGTCAGCTGGACCTACGACCAGTCTGCTGTGGTGGCCACTCTGCACTTATCAGAGGTGAGCTCTGGAGTCGCCATCTGAGGACCTTGTCCTGAGCACTCAGTAGCCCTTACAAGACCTTTCCTTTTATTCTAGGCCACAGAAAACAACGTAGCCTGGCAGAGATTTCTCCCCTCTGGGCCTATTGCTCTGCTCCCGGTAAGAGAGCCTCTGGCCAGTTAGCTCAAAGGTAGCCAGCCACAGACTTTGGAACTTCACTGTCCTTCAGCCTGGTGTAAAGGGACTGTGTGCAGTCATGCATTGCTTCCTTTTCTCAGTTTCCTTTATGCTTGAAAACACCAAAGTTCAGAAGAGGCAGGTTTTTATTGCTCTTGGTTTTTTGAGAGCTGTACCCCAGGCTGGCCTAACACTCATCCTGCTGTATGCTATGATTGCAGGCATGCGCCACCACACCAGGCTGATGCTCTTCTTTTGATATAGCTCTCAGATACCTTGAGTTCCTTGGTTTGGTCCACATCCCATGACCATGCAGCAGAGCTAGTCAGCATGGATGAGGAAGAGTTTGTGGATGCCATCAACTCTGCCTTTGTGAGTATCACCTGTCCAGCTACGGTGTAATGAGGAAAAAGGAGTAATCATGCAGCTTCCCCTTAGCAAGTCCAGTCCTTGGTTTAGATTCAGTGAGGGCATCCAGGGGAATGCCAAACAGTGGAAGCTGTGGGCTGCTGTGCCGCTGGAAAGGCCTGCCACGGCTGTGCAGTCTGCATTCCTGTGCAGCGAAGCAGCTCTGGAGTCGAGCCTCCTGAGTACGCGGCTCTGGAGACAGACTGTCAGGAAGTGCACAGTCCAGTGGGAGAGTGACACGTACGGGAACAGATGAACGTGTGCAGAGGGTGACACAGGAACAGGGGCTTCAGAGCTGGTCTGTGCTTCACCTAAGCTCAGAGGCCGGCTAGCACAAGGGGAGCTGCACTATAGCTAGTTGGTGGCTGTTGCTGGGGACTAGTGAAGGTAAAGTTCAGTTCTAGTCAGGGGGCCAACCCGGAAATACTTTGGCATGATCCTAAATAAAACCTGCAGGGAATGCTGGGAAAAAGAGCTTTGCATTTGTTTTAAGGGATTTGTCCCTCATGAACAAGATCAGTTTAGGCATGTTAGGTAGCATTACCCTTAGCTTTGGTTATAAAAGGGGTTCTTTGGGTTTTTAATTGTTTACTAGTCACTAATCAAATTTCACCATTTGGTGGCTGATGGTATACAGTGGAGTGATGCTAACCACACAGACTTCGTCGACTCTGCCAGCACCATGTTGAACTACGTTGTCTCCCTTCTGAAGCCCACCAAGGTCTCAGCTCGTCAGTTGCCCCCAAGTATCGCCAAGGTGGATGCTAAAAGCAGAGCCCTCTTTCCTCTGGGGCTGGGGCATGCTGCTGAGTACGTCCGGCCTCGGGTGGCACTCATTGGGTAAGACTATGATGGAGTAGGCCTCTCCTGTTGTGTTGCTGGAGGCCACACCTGAATGCTGCTTTATTCTTAGTGATGCAGCCCACAGAGTCCATCCACTTGCAGGACAAGGTGTCAACATGGGCTTCGGCGATATCTCCAGCTTGGTTCGTCATCTCAGTACAGCGGCCTTCAATGGGAAGGACTTAGGTAAGGATTCAGGTACCCTGACATCATGAAAGGCCAGGGCTGCCAAACTGCCCTAGGCAACAAGATGTGGTAGTGTCTACTGGGAGGAGGGCTTTGACCTTTCCTCCTCCTTTTGAACTCCAGGTTCCATGAGCCACCTCACAGGCTATGAAACAGACAGACAGCGCCATAATACTGCTCTTCTGGCTGCTACTGACCTATTGAAAAGGCTCTATTCCACCAGTGCCACTCCACTGGTGCTGCTCAGGACATGGGGCTTGCAGGCAATGAACGCAGTGTCTCCTCTCAAAGTAAGTGGCCACTTAGAGCTCTCCAACGTTTTTCCTTACTGAGAAGGACTGCAGAAAATCTAAATGTGTTTGAAATAATTTTCTTGCTTATAACATTTTTTATTGTCGTTATTTTTGAGATAGGGTCTTAGTATGTAGCCCTGACTAGCCTGGAACTGGCTAGGTAGACCAGTCTGTTTGAACTCATAGTGATCCGTCTACTTATGCCTGCTCTGTGCTGGGATTAAAGGCATGTGCTGCCATGCCCAGCCACCATACCTGCTCTATTCAGCTGGTTATGAATAAGAGTACCTGCTGGGTTTGGTGGTGCCTAGGCAATAACTGGAAACATGTAGGAAGGGCTTAAGAATACAGGGCTGAGGGATGGAGAGAAGGCTCAGCGGTTAAAAGCACTGGCTGTTCTTCCAGAGGGATCTTAGTTCAATCCCCAGCACCCACATGGTGGCTCACAGCCGTCTGTAACTCCAATCCTAAGGGATCCAGTGCCTTCTGGCCCAAGTGTACTAGGCATGCATGTGGTGCATAGACGTACAAGTTGGCAAAACACCCATACAGATATAAATAAATAGATTAACGAAGAGTGCTTGCTGCTCTTGCAGAGCTCAGTCTCCAGCACCTATGTTGGATGGCTCACAGCTGGTATCCGACACCCTCCACCCTCTTCTGGCCTCTTCAGGTGCCTGTACTCATGTGTTCACATGCCACAGCAAACGTGGGAGGTCAGAGTTAACTTTCAGGAGTTAATCTCTCCTTCCACAGGGGATTACAGTCATTGAACTCAGGCTGTCAGGCTTGTGTGGCAAGTGCTTTTACCTGCAGAGCCCCTGCCAGATCTGTTCTTAGAGCTGAAAGAAAGCAGGGACTCCTGGAGGAGTGTCTCCCTCAGTCACCTTGGCTCTCTCACCGTGAAGTCACTGTCCTCTCACCTACAGTGACCAAGTCTCACTCACCCCTTTCCTTTTCCTCCAGGATCAGATAACGGCCTTTGCCAGCAAGTGAGTGCTCCTCTCCTGGAGATGGCGTGGATGACAAAGAACATCTGCCCGTGACCATCACCTGCGTTTCCACGACGGTTTACTAGATTTACACTAGAACTTGTGTCTCTTTCCCTCTTCTGCTTAATGGGCCTGTGGAGCCAAAACAGTGAGTGAGCTAAAAAAAAAAAAAAAAAAAAAAAACAGGAAAACTATTTGGTTGAAAGGAGCTTTTTATTACTAAACAAACAAATCACTGAGATGCTGTCTCCCTCACTTCACTTGGTAACAATCCTTTCTACACAGAATACTGTAATACTGGTCAGAAATGTATACAATTACTTTGACAGAGTAAGATTAGAAATAGTTGATACACTTTTGTCAGATTGTTGTTTTAAAATTGACACTGGCATGCCAATTAAATACAAATTGCTTTGACCAAGTACACTGGACTTTAAGGGGGAAGCAAAGGTAAGTAACAGCCGGTCTTATGAACGCTGTAGGCTTTGTTACAGTACCACATCAGGTTTCTTTACCACGCCTCTCTGTGACATCATTCTCTGTCATTCTGTTATTATAAAACAATAATCAATCTCACTGCACACACAGCTGCAGAGGACTCAGGAACAACCCTTCCATGTGTGGTGGCCGGTGGCTAACAAGGAGTGGGTTTTATTTATTTATTTTTATTTTTTGGTTTTTTGAGACAGGGTTTCTCTGTGTTGTTTTGGTGCCTGTCCTGGATATTGCTCTGTAGACCAGGCTGGCCTCGAACTCAGAGATCCGCCTGGCTCTGCCTCCCGAGTGCTGGGATTAAAGGCGTTCGCCACCACCGCCCAGCCTAAGGAGTGGTTTATTACTTAGGGTTTGAAACACTTACTGCACAGCACTAGAGAGGCCTCCAGAAGAGAGCTTTACCTGTGTTAGATAAGAACACTGTACAGAGCGTCTTGCCCAGAAGTCTTGTTTTGAAAAGATGAAATAAGGAAGTCTCCTTTTCAATTAAGCTAAAGTATTTTGGAATAGCTTTTGAAGGGATAAGACAGCTGTTGCAACAGGGCAGATTTTTAAACATGTGGATAACTTAGTACAAAGCAATATGTCAGTCAACTCAGAAAATATACCCAGAATAAAAGATGGCAGCTGCTGAGAAAAACTGATGATTGCAAAAAGGTAGCCTTGATAAGAA
>CABHPP010119875.1:0-11607 GCA_902168425.1 Peromyscus attwateri | reverse complement strand
GAGAACTTTAAGGCACATTTTGCAAGGACATCTGTGAGTCAGATGTTCTTCATAGAATAGTGGTAACACACACAATATCCACCACGTACTAGACCACATCCCAGGTATTGAAAATATATTTTCACAGAGATGAGACTTGTCAGCAACATCAGAACACATAGGACCCCCTTAGTAAAAAAGGCCCATGTTGCTGGGTAATGGTGGCACATGACTTTAATTCCAGTACTTGGGGAGGTAGAGGTAGACAGATCTGTGAGTTTGAGGCCAGCCTGGTCTCCAGCCAGGGCTACACGGAGAAACACTTGTTTCAAACAAAAAGGCCCATGACATTTTTTTTTCCTAAGAAAAATTGAGACCCTCAAATTTTATTTAAAAGAACAAACTGGTAAATCAACAGACTAACAGGATCTATGCAGATAAATTTTTGAGGTCACTGTCCATCTTTGAGTTCTGGCAATATCCATGGTAACTGGAAGGTGTCTGTGGAACAGTACACACTTTACAGCTAGGGTGCCTGTGTCTGAGGCTTCAGACACCACCTGTGGTAGAAACACCAGGAACTCACCTGTCAGTTGGAGCTGTCTGCTTCCTTTATTTAGTGCTGGAGATTTAATCTAGGACCTGATGTGCTAAATACACTTGGCCACTGAAGTTTTTTGTTTTTTTTTAATTTTTTTTTTAAATCTTACATAAACAGTGTTCTGCCTGCAATCCAGAAGAGGGCACCAGATCTCATGACAGATGGTTGTGAGCCACCATGTGGTTGCTGGGAATTGAACTCAGGACCTCTGGAAGAACAGCCTCTTAATTTCTTAACCTCTAAGCTAACTCTCCAGCCCCACTGAATCTTCTAACCTCTCTCCCTGTTAAAACTTTATGAGTGTCTTATTGAGTTGCCCTCTGGCCTCAAATTTGCTACATAGCAATCCTCCTGCCTCAGCTCCAACATAGCTAGGATTACAGGCCTGTGCTGTAAGGCCTGCTGTAGAGCTTACTCTTGAGGAATCAGCTCAGTTTCTCTCAACTGTGACAGCATTTAGTGGACTATGACTAGCTTAATACTTTTTTTAATAGACATGGTAAACAGTCTAGAAAGTATGCTGCATATTTTTTTTTAAAGGCATAAAACTGGTTATCTTCAAAGAGTCTGGAAGGCTTTGGAGTGGGAGACAGCAGATGACTGAAAGAAAGGAGGTAGTGCTCAGCTAACGAAGCTGTAAACATCAGTGACATCCTAAGTGGAGAGGAGCTGCCCGAAAACACTTAACAGAGCTGGATGGAGACGCCTGCTAGGGAGACACTGAGTATGATTCCATAGGAAATTGGATTTAACTTTCTGATGTAGAAAATCTATTTCGCCGGGCGGGGGTGGCGCATGCCTTTAATCCCAGCACTTGGGAGGCAAAGGCAGGTGGATCTCTGTGAGTTCGAGGCCAGCCTGGGCTACAGAGTGAGTTCCAGGACAGGCTCCAAAGCTACACAGAGAAACCCTGTCTCGAAAAACCAAAAAAAAAAAAAAAAAAAAAAGAAAAGAAAAAAGAAAGAAAATCTATTTCATTATGTGTGAGCACTGTGGGATTGTGGGTTTTTGTTTTGGTTGTTTTGTTTTGTTTTGGGGGTTGTTTTTGGTTTTGGTTTTTTGAGACAGAGTTTCTCTGTGTAGCCCTAGATGTCCTGGGACTCACTCTGTAGCCCAGGTTGACCTCAAACTCAGAGAGATCCTCCTGCCTCTGCCTCCCAAACGCTGGGATTAAAGGTGTGCACCACCACGCCTGGTGAGCATTGTTTTAAAGAAGTGAAGGTGAACTTAGTAATAGAAGTCTGGGCCAGGCTCAGCATGGCGTCCTATAGTCTCGATACTCGGGAGTCTAAGGTGAAAGGATCACTTGTGTCCAAGAAGCTCAAGGCTAAATTAAGCAAAAATGAAACTCAACCTCAAGACATGTTCTCAGTGTGAAAGTCTGAAGAAATTCCACATTTAATCAAAACAGAATAAAACCCTAAAATTGAAGGGCAGGGAATATATACACATTTGCCTACATTTTTATATACAGCAGATGGTAATACTTATTGACTCAATGTAATGGCTTCAAAAAGAAGGTTCCCCGGGGGCTGCCATGGGGCCAGGCACATTCACATCCTTTGTGAAGAATGGAAAGGAGATGACTGAAAATTTTAAGTTGGGGAGATGGAAACATCCCTGGAAAGAGAAGAGGAAGGAGGAAGGGATAAAGTGCTAAGATGGAGGAGCCAAGCAGCAGAGGACGCCGCAAACCAAGTAGGAGGCAAGCCAATGATGGCCACACAAGAAATGACATGATGCTTTTTTTTTTTTTTAAGACAGGGTTTCTCTGTGTAGCCCTGGCTGTCCTAGAACTTGCTCTATAGACCAGGCTGACCTCAAACTCAGAGATCCACCTGCCTCTGCTTTCCAAGTGCTGGGATTAAAGGTGTGTGCCACCATCACCTGGTAAAAATTTTAAGATAATGACTTTATAATGTAGTAGAACACCCATGCCTAGCATGCACGATGGCCTGTGTTCAACCTCAGCACAAAGAGGGGCCTGAGAGAAAAACATGGTTCTCTAGAAATGTTAGTCCTTCTTCTGATATGGACCAAAATAGCCAATCAAATCAAATGTTGGGTACCACTGGAAAGGATATGAAATCCTGAGCTAGACAATAAATTCAGAAAATAGTAGCTAAAGTCAGTAAGGGCCTAGGCAGGAAAGCACTACTGTAAAAGCAGAGTGGTAGCACATTGTGCTGAACATGCAAGAAGTCCTGGGTTCAATCTCCAGCACTTTCCACACCCCAACCCCCAAAGGACAAATTAAAGCGAAGGTAATCTTCAGACTTGAATAGTACACACACTAACTTCTAACCATAGACCAAAACTAGGTAGGGTGCAGCTGTATTTCACAGAAATACAAGATGCTAAGTTCAGGGCCATGTTTGACACCATCATCACACTGGCCTGGGAGGCAGCGCTGGCACTGGATATGCACGCATCTCTAAGGCTGCGAGTTCGTAACCCCAGAGTGGATGGAGAAGTAAAGGTAGTAAGTAGGCCACAGCCCTGCTCTGCAGCAGCTGTCTCTTGCGACCGGATGGCCCTCTTTCTTAAATCTCTAATCGAGGCACAGTTAAGAGGTCCTCCACCATCTTCTAAGATTTCCCATGAGATGAGCATGATGGCTCACACCTGTAATCCCAAGACTCAGGAGACTGAGGCAGGAGAATTGATCATTCAAGGCAAGCTGGGTTACATAGTACCAGGCGAGCCTGAGCAACATAATATGACGCCTATCAAAAAATAAAATACCCAGGATGGCTCTAAGCTCTAAATTGGTTGGTTGATCTATTGTGCCACAGGATCACACAAATTCTAATAGAGTATCTTTCCCCCTTCTCTTTGAATTACAGATGGGAAGCAAAACCAGGTATTTCTCACCTTGGGTTTTGGGGTAGGAAGTGTAATAAGGGTAGGAAGAAGAAAAAAATACCAGTATTGATAGGTTATGGGACTTCAGTAAGTCAACTTCATTTAGCTTTTAAGCAAAAACTAACACATTCAAAGGAATGAGGCACTCCAAGGGTTGAAATGAGATTTTTTTTCCTTTGGTTCCCAAGGACCTGTCTCTGAACTCCCAATCTAACATGGAGTTCCAAACTTATTCTTCCCCCCCCCCCCCCCACAGGACTCTGTGACATATAAAGAATCTCAAAAGATTTACACTCTGGTAAATTTACACTCTGTACACCTGCCAAGTGGGTAGGGAGATGTTCACATTAGATGTGCAAAATTAATTAAGCCCAAATCACTAGGCTCAAGGGGCAAGACTCATCTATAAAACCCCCTCCCTCCTAATAAAGCCGGCTAATGGGTTTCAGTCCAGGCTTTCCCCAGAGTAGCTCAGAAAAGGCCTGAGTCCTCTCCTTCCTGTAAAGACAAAGTTGTTCAGAAATGCAGGCTTCAGAGGACATGCTCAGCCTCAGCTGGAGATGCCCAGAGACTGCAGCAGGTGAAAGGTGGCCCCCAGGGCCCAGCCCGTCTCTATGTTGTTCACTTTCTTTGTGAGCTGTTGAAGAAGAAGAAATTTTCAACATAAGCAAACATGGCCTTTGGACAGCAAAGAGCTACAAAGAGCACTCATGTGGCCAAGCCCTAACTGCCCCTCCATCTAGCACGCTCATGCCTGAGTACCTTAGGCCTAGGAAGCAGTACTGGGCAGATATTTTTAGAAAGATTCTGTGAGAAAAGGCTTCTGGATGCTCCTTAATCTGACAAGGCAATGATAATGAAATGTTCATGGCTGTGATAGGAAGGGAGTCGGCAAGCGCTGGGGACCTATTTAGGATAGGAAAGCACATCTTCAGCTTTCTGAGTCTCTGTAAGCAGCTGTTCCCTAAGCACCAGTAACATCAGCTGAGGCATTCGGCACCAGACTGTCTTGATGGCTCAGCCTTTACTGCTTTGGGCAAGGCTTTAGATCTGGTCCCTCAATTATAGAAAAAGAGGTTAGTGTTTATCAAATTGTTTTTGGAAGACTCCTTCCTCTCCTCCCTCACTGATTTCAGCACATGCAGCCTCTGTTTCATCTGTAATAAACTATTTGTTGTAAAAATAGATCTTTTTAAAAAGATTTTTTAGTTGTTGTTTTTTTTTTTTAATTATGTGTGGATGTAAGAGTCCATCTGTGGGTACATACCCATGAGTGCAGGTACCTGTGCAGGTCAGAGGTGTTGGATCTCTTGGAGTTGGAGTTGCAGGTAGTTGTGAGCCACCTGATTAGGTTCTCTGGAAGAGCAGTGTGGTGGTTTGAATGTAATTGCCCCATAAGCTCATAAGGAGTGGCACTAGTAGGAGGTGTGGCTTTGTTAGAGTGGGTGCCTTGTTAGAGGAAGTATGTCACTGTGAGAGGTGGGCTTTGAGGTCTCATTTACGCTCAAGCCACACCCAGTGTCCCAGACCACTTCCTGTTGGCTGTGGGTCAAGATAATAGAACTCTCAGCTTCTCCAGCACCATGTCTGCCTCCATGCTGCCTTGCTTCCCACCATGACGAAAATGGACTAAACCTCTGAACTGTAAGCACGTCACCCAATTAAATGTTTTTGGTTATGAGTTGCCGTGGTCATGTTTTCTCACAGCAATAGAAACCCTAACTAAGATAAGAGCAATATTCGTAACTTCCAAGACAAGCAGCAAACTTCTTAACTTCTCTCCAGCCCTCTAAAACATACACTTTAAAAAAATTGTATTGTTTATGCATATCAGTGTTTCAACTACAAGTATGTATATGTACCATGCATGTACCTAGTACCCACAGAGATCAGAAGGCAGCATCAGATCCCCTGAAATTGTAGTTACAGGTGGTCATGAGCCAACATGTGGGTCCTGGGAACCAACCCTGGATCCTCTGCAAGAGCAGCAAGTGCTCTTAACCACTGAGCCTTCTCTCCAGCCCCTCTAAAATATATCTTATGAATTTCATTTTCTTCCTATACCACTATTGACTACAAATGATATTTACAAAGATGGTTAAAATGTTATCATGTCCTCAAGCTGCATACAGCCTATTAGAAGAGATTCAACTAAATATCCAGCAGACCTAGAATATACAGGATACATTACAGATGCTTGAGACACTGAGGAAGCCAGCCACTCAGTGTTAACATCATTGTGCAAATGAGACAAGGGTTAAGCCAATGTTACCAGGCAGGTTTATCGGCCTCACAGCCTCTCTGTCATGACCCCAGCTACTTTTTATCTTGTGCTCTCTCGAGCACACTTCTGCTTAAGTTCTTACAACCACATGATCATGGCAGGTGAGGGCATACAAACCCAAGACGAGGAACCTGGGATTCAGGAAGCATGGCCCTTCCAACTTGCTTGCGCTGTGTTCTGGATGTTTATTTCTCCCCTCTCTTTCTCAATGCTTCTCAATGAGTTCTAAACTGACTTCATAAACGTGACTTGAATATCTTCATTGGGCTCCAAGTCTTTCTGCCTTGTGTCCTGAAGCACACCATACCTGGTACTACACTCAGAGACTGTAACTGTATCCAAGTGTTTCACATGTTTGTGGTATCTAGCAGGGTGCCCTGGCTTCAGCCCAAACAAGAACACCTGCTGCTCTGCTTACTAAACAAGTTCTTTCCCAAAGCAACAAGATGGTTGTAAGATTCTAGTGCTCTTTCTTACCTGTAAGAGGGTGCCATCTGCAAAGCCAAAGCCATCTTTTAATAAAGCTGTGATGTAACTGAGGTCCATGCATAGGAAAGGACTGCCTGAGGTGAAGCTCTCCAAGTTATCACACACTGAAAGTGAGAGGGCAAACAGCATTCAAGTTCGCAGCTAAGAGATGGAGGGTCTTCTCTGGCTTGAGTAAGCAAAAATGTCTCCATTTAATTGGTGAGTGGGCTTCCTGGAGTCTAGCTTATGTAGTGTATACGTCTGTATATTGTATACTTCTGTGTACTGTGTACTGTATACGTTTGTGTACTGATTGCTTCTGCAAGACCACAGCTTCTTTAGAATCTGCACATTTCCTGTATGAAATCATCTATTCTCTGGGCATGGTGGCAGTGGTCACCTTTAATCCCAGCACTCAGGAGGCAGAGGCAGGCAGATCTCTGAGTTCTAGGCCATCTGGGTTCCAGGACAGCCAGGGCTACACAGAGAAACCCTGTCTCGAAAAACCAAGAAAAAAAATCATCTATTCTTATTTATGTGCATTTTAGTTTATTTGCCAGTTATGGGTGTGGCGGGGAGAGCAGGGGATGAGCAGGAGGAGAGCAGGCTCTGCTGGAAATCAAGCCCAGCGCCTTGCACATACTAGGCAAATTCTCCACACCTGAGCTATACTCTCAGTACCCTGCTTTTCAAATTTCCGTGACATACTGTGGCCACTTAATGCCAAGTCCCTAGTTGAGGCCTGGAGCACAGAGAAATATAATTTAACCCTCTCCTGTTGCCACTAGAAAAGATCATTTGTAGTTTAGATTTATTCTCTCAAGGATGTCCCATGTATTCTGGGGCTCAGTTTTTTATTACTGCGGATAACCCTACCTATTCCAATTTAAAGAGGGAAAGAGTGCGCCAGGCTGAGTGTACAGCTAGCTCAGGTGTTAGAATGACTGTCTAGCATTCATGAGCCTGGATTCCTTCCCCACTATCACCTAAATCAGTCACGGTGACTCATGTCTATAATGCTAGCACTTGAGAGGGGATCAGAATTCAAGGTTATCCTCAGCTACACCGCAAATGTGAGGCCATCCTGAGCTACATAAGACTTTGTCTCAAAAAAACAAAACAAATGAAAAACACAAACAGATAATAGTAATGCAATAATAATAATAATAGGAAAAAATGTAGAAAGTTTATTTTTTAACTATTTCTCTGAAGTGTCTTAGATCCCCATATTCCTTTTGACAGTACCTAATGCACTTCCAGCAGACTGGAAGGCTCAGAAAGGAGCCAGTCCCAAGAGGGCCTGCACTGGCAGCCACACTTCATAGCCCAGCTTCAAGAATTTCCTGACACTTACCTTCTCTGGCTTTTCTTTCAAAATCTTCAACTTTTAAAACACCGCCCTTTTCATAATCTAAAATGAAACAGAATAGCTAGTGCCAAAAGCTTCAAGGAAACAAGGGCGTTTATCCCAGTGATATACAGTAACAAAATGAGAAATACATGGGATTTCCACCATAAGACACCGATACATAAACATGATCTCTGTACAATACAAATCCACGCTCTTTTAGTTATTTACAATTAATGTATGACACCCATTTTGTATCATATATTTAACCACAATAAAAATGTAGGTTCATTTAAAAGTTTAGTAAATGGGGGAGGGGGCCTGGAGAGAGGGCTCAATGGTTAAGAGCACTTACTGCTCTTGCAGAGGGCTCAGGTTCGATTTCAGAACTCACATCAGGTGGCTCCTAAGCACCTGTAACTAGTCCCAGAGGGTTTGATGCCCTCTGGCCTCTGCAGACACCTGCATACATGGTACTTAAAAGTCGTGCAGACACAGACACATAGATTAAAAAATACAATAAGCAGGGCAGAAAATCATCTCTCTCTGCTCATGACAGATCATGTGTGTACTCACACCTAAACAAAAATACAACTAGATTTTAAGAAAAAATTCCTCCAAGTACAGGAAATGGGAGTGATGGCTATACTATCTTGAATGTGGGGAGTTTTCACAGGTACATACAGGGCAAGGTTTGGCAAACTGTCTGAAAGCAACATGTGCACTCACTGTATGTCATTTTGTTATGATTTGGAGGAAATGTCTCCTATGGGCCCATGTGTTGAAGGCCTGGTCTCCAGACAGTGGAGTCCCCGTCACTGAGAGGTGACTGGACCAGGGGGATGTGCCTTCATCAATGCATTAAGCTACAGATGTATTCATAAACTGATAGTGCAGTTGGGAGGTAACGGGAACTTCTGGAGGGGGGACTTAGGTGGGGAATGGTCAACAGGAATGTGTTGTTGCAGGCTCTGTCTACGTCCCATCCTCCACCTCTCCCTCTCCTGGCTGCCATGAGGTAAGCGACTTTGCTCCTCCAAGTCCTTCCACTGTTATTCTCTGCCTTACTGTGGCAGAAACGGAAGTTGCTGACCATGGCCTGAAGCCACGGTCCACAAGAAACCCTTACTCCTCGAAGGTTTCTCTCAGGGTACATGGGGAAAACCCTGCCTCAAACCAACAGACTTTATGAACAGCTAGGTCACTTGCCACTTCCCAAAGACCCCAAAGGTATATTCGCCTTTCCATTCTAGTGGCTAGTATAACACTACTGGAAAGCTGGAAAATCACTCCAACCAGCATGGCCTTCAATGCTCCTGCCCTTCCCCATGGTCCCATTCTCTTCCTTCATGGCTGACAGCAGGCGTGAACTCACCAATCAAGTGCGTGTCCGCAGCTCGGTCATAGTAGTAGGAAAAAGCATAGAAGGAGCTTCCGCGAACCTCTTCCGGCTGGTGAAGTTTTCCTTGCACGACCCTCAGCACTTCTGCGTAGCAGGGCTCAAAGCCCATCTCCCCTGTCCGGGCAAACGTGTATAGACATCATTGGAGAATAAGGATGTGGCAAGAGTCACTGTCTGCGGCAAGCTGATGGAGTGAGTCAGTGGGAGAAGAGCAAGAAAATCAAGGCGGCTGAATGTTAGCCCTTGAGCAGCACAGCTCTGGCCTTCACACAAGGCTTGAGACCTTCACGCAAGGAAGAGGAAGTGCTCTTGAAACAGCTGGGCCATCTGAAGGTGGGGCTGACCCGACTGCTGCAGGGACAGGGGTTACAGGGTCCAAGCTATTCAAGATACTGTAGCTAGAGTTTTCCTGCCTGGTCCACAGTCACGGCAAATCTCTCTCACCTGCCAGTCCCACAGCCGCTCAGACCCAACCAAGTAAACACAGAGACTTATATTGCTTACAAACTGTATGGCCGTGGCAGGCTTCTTACTAACTGTTCTTATAGCTTAAATTAATCCATTTCCATAAATCTATACCTTGCCAGGTGGCTCGTGGCTTACTGGCATCTTCACATGCTGCTTGTCCTGGCTGGCAGCGACTCCTGCCTTCCTGTTCTTTCTTTTCTCCTCTCTGTTAGTCCCGCCTATACTTCCTGTCTAGCCCCTGGCCAATCAGTGTTTTATTTATTGACCAATCAGAACAACACATTTGCCATACAGAACATCCTACAGCAAGATATGCATTGTCCAGATGCGCCAGCTGGACCCTCTTCATCACCATGTTCAGAGAGAGAAGGGCAACACGTAAAAGGCCCGACCTGCACTCCAGGAAGACTGGAGCCCTGGACTGCTGCCTCACTAAGTCTGAGAAACTGCGGAAAGCAGAGCAGCGGAAACGCTACACCTCTGTGCACGTATGTAGCTGAGGTCTGGAACCACAGCAACACCACCACAATACCCGGGGCTGAAAACAGGACCCAGTGAAGAGCACTGGCTGCTGTTACAAATGTTATTATTTTGTCAGGTGGTGGCCCACGCCTTTAATCCCAGCACTCAGGAGGCAGAGCCAGATGGGTCTCTGTGAGTTCGAGGCCAGCCTGATCTATAGAGCAACTTCCAGGACAGGCTCCAAAGCTATACAGAGAAACCCTGTCTCAAACATCTGTGCACTACATATTATCTGGTGCCTTCAGAGTCCAGAAGAGGCCATGGATCCTCTGGAACTGGAGTTTCAGACAGTTGTGGGCCACCATGTGGGTGCTGGAAATTGAACCCAGGCCCTCTGAAAGAACAGCAAGTACTCTTAACCACTGAGCCATTTCTCCAACCCCACTTCCTACTCTTGAAGAGGACCTAGGTTCAGATCCCAGCAACCATGGGAAGGCTCACAACGGTCTGTACCTCCAGTTCTAGGGGACCGACTCCCTCTTCTGACCAGTCCTAGGGGACCGACTCCCTCTTCTGTCCAGTCCTAGGGGACCGACTCCCTCTTCTGACCTCCGTGGATAGGAGGCACACATATAGCACACAGACAAACTTGCAGGCAAAACACATCCATACACATAAAAAAATCAATAAATCTTAAAAACAACAAAAGCATAAAATTAAACGAAGAAAACAAAAAGGTGGCTGGGTCTGAGAAGTCTTAAAAAAGATGTGTAACCTTCTTCAACCTCACTGCTGGGGTCCAGGGCAGCTCCTCTCCTTTACCTGTGTTTACCAAAAACAGCCACAGTCACCATGCCTCTGCCTACCATTATGCTTCACGGTCTTTGTGAGCAATTATTCGGAAAACTTGTTTCCTTCTCGGGAGAACAAAATCTCCCCTTGATTTTAATGAATCTAAGATGAGTGATTCTTATCTCAATTTTGGGTTTACTCTAACTGAAATCGTTAACCGTACACTGGCCCTGAAGCGGGGCTCACGCCGCCGCCGCACTAGACAGGCTACAACAGGTCTCTAGTACACCACAGGACTCAGAAGAGGATGCAGAGCAGCTGCTGCCTTGCCTGCTGGCCTCTGAACATGCCAAGAGTAAGTGCTGTCAATATGGTGAGTCTCGGGGACTCTGGAACTGCTTCCTATAGACTTTCCAGAACATGGATTCTGAAGGTAATTTTAACCAGTGAGGAAACACCATTTACCTTCTTGGTTGCCACCATACTGGTATTTCACGCCCCCAAAGATCCACTCCGCTTCCAACCATCTCGGTAAACAGGCACTTCGAAAAGTCCGTCCTTTGGTGCCTGGAAGAAGCGCAACACAAGAAGGCATGCATGTGAGAGGGAAGGCGGGAGCAGGAAGCAGGAGGCCGACAGGAATCATCAAGGGGACTGGGCCTTCGATCTCATCAAGTTAGTTCCCTGGCTGCATCCTTGATAGGGATTCTTCACAGGCTTTGTGGTAGTGCTGAACCCTCTAACACTAGAGGCTGATTTTCATACCATAGTCAAGTAAGTTCCTTTCTTTAATGGAGGAAAACTCCTCCACTGGTAGTTGAGGGTTAAATGAAATGTGATTGAAGATACTTGGCAAACTCTGAAATGCTATGTACTCCTCATCCCAGTCCGAGCTTAGGCAAGCAAGGCGCTGTCCGGAGTGCACTAGACACAAAATC
>CABHPP010119874.1:16211-39439 GCA_902168425.1 Peromyscus attwateri | reverse complement strand
TTTTTTTTTCTCAAAAAAAAAGGCATCCCAAGTGTTGAATGGAAAAGGAAGTTAAATGTATTGATAATTTCTAAAAGAAGTATTAAAATGATGCAGATGTCTAGAAAGCATAAAAAGATCAAAGCATGAAGACATAGATTATAATTTCTGCCATGACTTGAAGGTCTTTCTCCAAAGCTCATGTTGAAGTTCAAGGCTGTGAGAACAGTATTGAGAGGTGAGGCCTTATAGGTCGTGAGAGTTCTACCCTCTTGAATGGTTTTATGCTGCTGTTGATGAATGGGTTAGTTAAGGAGTAAGTTACTGATAAAAAGGTGAGTTTGGGACTGGGGATGTTGCTCAGTGGTAGAGCCAGTGTTCTGCATGCAAAAACTCCCTGAGTTCAATTCCCAGTACTGAATAACAGCGCCCTAGTTTGCTTTGTATCATTGTGATAAAGACATTGACCAAAAGCAACTGGGGGTGTAAAGGGTTTATTTCGTCTTCCAAGATCACACTCCATTACTGAGGGAATTCAGGGCAGGAGCTGGAATGGGAACCTAGAAGCAGGAACTGAGGCAGGGGCCATAGAAGAATGCTGCTCCCTGGCTTGCTCTGCAGCTCCTGCTTGTCTATACAACCCAGGGCCGCTCACCCGGGGGTGACACTGCCCTCTCCTGGGCCTTCCAATATCAACCATCAATTAAGAAGATCCCCCACAGACTTGCTTAGAGGCCAGTCTGACAGAGGCATTTTCTCAGCTGAGAGTCCCTCTTCCCAGGGGACTCTCAGCTGGAGGTGACAAAAAACTGTTGAGCACTAACAGTAGAGCTGATTTGATTCTTTCTTTCCTCTGAATGCTTTTTTGCCCTTCTGCCATGCTGCATGACAAAAGTTCTCACCCACATGCCAGTGTCGGGCAAACCAGTGCTGAGTTCTGGCTCCATTTCCCTCTCAAAGTTGTGTTCTCAGGGACTCCTCTCCCCACACCCCGCCAGTACTGTGAGCCAAATCAGCTTCAGTATTTTATAAATGACCAAGTCAAAGGTTTCTGTCAAGGCAGCAAAGGACACACAGAGTCAATCTGAAAGGAAAAGTAAATAATCCGGGTGAGGTGTGGTAATTCATACATGTAATCTCAACACTCAGGTGGTGGAGGCAGAAGGATTGTGGCAAGCTCAAGGCCAGCCTGGGCTACAGGTTCCAGGACAGGCTCTATCTCAAACTAACAAATAAAAAATGACATTAAGTAAGCAATAAGCATGGTGTGGAGTAAAGTCTCTCAAAGGCCTCTGAGGTCATGCCCTGTGATTTTAACCTTTGAACTGTCCATCCCATGCATGGCTCAGCAGCCCCAAATGTTTTCAGAGCAGAGTTAGCTCCTGCATCCCTGAAAGCTCATCCCTAGGATGTACACTTGAGACATGTTGCCTGCTGTCCCCTGCCCATCGCTTTTGCCGCATAGCCACACTTATGTGAGGTTAGGTCAGAGCTGAACTTCTGTTCTTCATCACACAGGCTACAGGGTGAGGACCTCATGGTCACATGTGACAGTTGACAACTACATCACACAGTGAACAGACATGTCCACCACCGCAGGATGTCTTATCAGACAAAGCGCCCTCTGAGAAGCTGGCCTTGGGTCACCCCAGGCCACCAATGAGCTCACAGCTTGTGTGCCTGCAAGAATTATCTTTTTGTCTCTAGTTTGCAAGGTTTGAAGCGAAGGCCCTGTTTGCTCTGGTAACAACTATCGCCACGACTTTGTGGAAGGCACCATCTGCCTCAGGGCACAGTGGCTCCTCTCAGAAGGATTCCCAGGAGAAATCCCACTATGGTTGTCAGACACAGCTCCAGTTCCTTTCAAGATTGGGTGGTTTTCATGGTGTGGTCACTGTGGATCCGGAAGCTGAATCCATTACTTTATTGTCCTTAGGTGAACATTGTGCCAGGTTTGAAGCCGTCTTTCAGCCATCAAATAGAACATCACAGTCTCTTCCCTCCCCCTCCTTTTCCTCTCCCTCTTCCTCCCCTCCCCTCTCTCTTCCTCTCCTTCTGTCCCTTGTGTGTGCATGAAGAAGGATGGGGGTATTTTCTGAACTCATTCCCTCCAAAATGTATGTGTTTAGGTTGCATTTTTTTTGTAGGTTTCTCCCAACACAGAAGTAAAAAACAAGTAAATAAATGCACCATGGCATGCATGCCAGGATAGTTCTATGTATACAATTATCTGTCATTCTCACCTGCCATGTGGGACCCTCTGAAATGGTGATATAAAATAAACCTTCCCGTCAAAACACAAAACTCAGCTATCTGCCCCTACTGTGTAGCTACACTGCTGAGCACAGACCCTTGTTTTACACACGGCCTGAGCACTAGAATTCATCGCCCTAGGATCCTTTTCAAGCACCCAGGATGACACCCCAAAACATCACTTTTCTGTAGTAAAGGAGTAGTCACAACCACAGTGACAAACATTCAAAGCTAATAATAGAATAAGGGTAGGCTTCCCGACGTGACCTGTCTAGCAGGTGACTGCTGCTGGCTGGTGGCCAGCAGACTATTGGAATGATTTTGATGGTGTCTAAAGTGGCTTCAGTGTGTTTCAGCAAATGGTGTCCTAATAAAGTTACATTTATCTGTTGTGTGCACACCCATGTTATGGCACATGTATGACAGTCCACTGACAACTTGCTGGAGTCAGGTCTCTCCTTCCACCATGTGAGTAAGTCCCAAGAACAGAACTCAGGTCATCAGGCTTGGCAGGAACCCTCTGAGCCATCTTGACAACCCATCATGTATTTTTCTTCTCAAACGTGAGAAATGATGCTGTGTTGACTTTAAACTACTAGAATCTTCTCACGAGCTATTCTCTCCCACCTTTTTTTTGGTGACATACATTTTACTTACATGATATATGAGTCCATAAATAAATACTAGGATTAGTTATCTAACATAAAAAGTTGAATAGCATTCCATTCACTGACTTTCCAAACCAATTCTGTTTTCTCTCTTTCTTTCTTTTTCTTTCTTTCTTTCTTTCTTTCTTCCTTTCTTTCTCCTTTCCTTTCCTTTTCTTTTCTTCCTTGTCACAGTCCCCATCGGGGGAACTCCTCAATGTCTCACATTTTTCCTTAGTATTCCCTTTCTAAACACTGTTTATAGTACCCTATATTTACATGGCACCTATCTTTTTTGCTGTGGAAAAGGCAGGGGGGAAAAGCATTGTCCACACCCTCAACAAATCTGTAATCTTTCTTGAGACAAGCCTTGTCTGGATGACAGCTGGGAAAAGCAGGCAAGTGCACATAGCAATCTGAGGTGTCCCAGCAGGAGCTAGGGACGGGTGGGGCAGGCAGGGCCGCCGTGAATGGATTCTGGGGCACTTTGCAGATGCTGTGATGGGCGAAGGCTCTGCCAAAGGGGAGGAAAGGGAAGGGTGTAGTTGATGAATGGTGGGAGACAGGGGTAAAGATGCCTCTGTGGGTAGCACAGAGTCCTTCCGGGGCACAGATCAGCCAATGTGATGGAAGCAGGCTTGGGCAGAGCTGCTCCTGCAAAGCGAAATGACAGAGCCAGGCAGGAGGGAGACGGAACACGAGGAAAGAACTGGGACAGCCTTGTGGCCCTGGCAATGCACCTTAGGACACACCTCAGAGAGTCAGAGATAAATTACACTACACCCAGGTCTTGGTGAGAGAGAATACCAAAAGAAGGTAGAGTCCTGATGGCGCTGGTCACTCAGCACGAGGCAAGAGGTAGCGTTAATCTTCATCTTTACATGCTGTCGAAAACCCTTGCTTAGGCATGATTCTTCAGTTCTCATATAAACTCTTGAAGGGGGCTCACAAGAAGACTTCAGAAGTAAAGTTTGTTTCTGCACAAGCCTGAAGACTTGAGTTCAAGACCCGGATCTCACAGCAGGAGGTAAGAACTGACTCAAGTTGTTCTCTGACCACCACACATGCCATAGCATGCATGTACCTGTGCACATACACGCATGTGCACACGCATGCACACACACACCATTAATATAATAAATAAATAAACAAACAAATAAATAAAAATAAATAATTTGCATTGTTGCAGGGAGGGACAGCAAGCACTGATTATTCCCACATAAGAAGATCACTAAGGAATTCTGAGTGGGACAAACTGGTGTCCTTGGTTCACCCAGGTTTGTATAAATGATGATGGATTAAGCCTGAAAATGTGGGCCACTGGGTGAGTCCCAGCGGACTCAAGAATCTCTCACTATCTACCCCACACTGCCTTAAGCCTTCTGACCTCTGGAACTGAGAGCCATTGTCAATGCCCCCAAGATTTCCCCTCTCATCTCTGCTTCTAGGATGTACAATAGTCAGAGTGGGAAGAAAGTGAGCTATTCTGAACTTTCTGATTTTGAGGGGATTTTGTGCAAACTAGGCGAAACGCTTGCCCTTCTGTCTCAGTCTTAGGGACAGGCCTCTTTATGTGGGCTAATGTGGGTCAATCTCACCTAAAGACAATGGTGTGGAGGTGCTGGGAGCCACGATGACTCTGAGGCTTTCCCCTAACTGTTGGTTTGGCTGACGTTGTCAGAGTCCAGCTCTTATTTAAAGTGCATAGGAGAGAGATGAAATTGGAGGTAAGCAGTGTGTATATGTGGAATAACAGTGTAAATATTTTATAGACTGCAGCACAACAAAATTAAATACTTTTGCTTGGACAAATGAATTCCATCTTCGATGCTTATGCAAAGGGCACATGGACCCAGCACAGACTTTTTGCTCTGCAGAGGCAAGCAGTTCAGCTTTTCCCTCAGATCTTAGCACCGCTCAGCACTGTTGGGAACAGTCTTACCTATTGTTCTCAGGAAGTGATCTTTTCTCTTGGCAGCCTGATAAATGACACAACCCATCTATTTCAGTAATTAGCTCAGTGAGCCATTTGTGTTTGTTCCTTCTGAACCATGAAGCAGCTTTCTGTCCTTAACTCATAAGCAGTGTCACCGTGACCAGGTTTCCTAAGCTCCAGACCCAGTGCTCTTCCTTTGACCAAGGCCAGCATTTAATCCTTGGAGCTCATTTCCTGGGCCTCCCACAGTCTTCGTGGCTCACCCAGACCTCAGAACCAGACTAGCTCGGAGAAAGAGGAACCACCAGCTCGTTAAGACTGACCGTGACTTTGCGCTCTCCTGTTGTGAGGGTCTGGCTAAAAACTTGTTTTAATTTCCAAACTTCTACTCATTTCTGAAATGACCTTCTATCAAGTCTCTTTCTCTCAGAAGACACCCTAGTATTCTACTATACAGAGAAAGACAGAACCCGTTGGAGACAAGTCTCACACGCTACTAACGCCCAGCAAACAGCTCTCCCATCTCTTCTCTCTGCTCCACAACCATTGTCTCCCCCGAGCTTTGAACCTTCAACCCTCCTTCCATCTCAGCAAACTGTACCATGGGTTCCCACCTTCTCTCTCTTTAGAGAGTCAAAAGACACAACCGTTAAACCCATAGCACTCAATTTTGAATTCCCCTTTTCATTTGAATTTGGTTTTCTCAATTATTAAACAACGCTTGCATCCTTCACACAAAATTTAACACCAGAATCTGGGAAGATGGCTCAGCAGTTAAGCATGCTTGCTGCATGTACCCATGTAACGAGCTGGACGTCTCCTGAAGCCTGTCACTTCAGCGTCAACGTAGGAAGAGACAAGAAAACGGGGGAGGGTTGTTGGTTTCCCATCTAGCTGAGAAAAGATGAGCTCCAGATTCAGGGGGAGACTCTGCCTCAAGGGAAAGGCGGAGAGTGATTGAGAAGGGCACCTGGCACCTCTCCCGGCCTCTGTGCATGTACACAGATGCATACACCCCCATACACATGTGGATATCCTCGCATAGACACATGCCCACAACTTAATTAAACACTAAGTTTTTAATTAACACGAAAGTAAGTAGCATTTATTTTCCTCTCCCACATTGTGCTTGCCAGAGTAAGGTATCAAAGTCATGCACCTCCATACAATTTACTAGAAATACCTTCTCTTTCATCTTTCATGGGGTACACCATGAATAGTTTTGTATAGAGTTTTTTATTAAATTCCTATGGTATTCATTAGTAAAGCCGTCTAAGTCTGATGATGACTTTATGGAAAAATATTAAACTATTAACTACATTAAAGTGATTACTTTAATCTAAGTGTCTATTTCTCTTTGGATTTTTTTTTAATACTCTAAATTTCCTAAGAAGCGAAGATTTTCAGATTTGTTTGATTCGGGTTCCTAATAGCATTTTACTATATTCTAATTCCTCATTTGTAGTTATGTCCTCAATATGAATAGTGAGTGTTTGCTTGTACCTGCTTAAGCCTTTTCGGTCATTCATTCACCGATATTGCACTTCCATCTCAGAAACCATCTCACATTTGTTATGCAGCTAGTTGCTAAATTGATGGCTAGATCGATAGATACGTGTGTGTGCACACTTGTATAAAGATATGATGTCACTTAGCCCAGGCAATCCTGTCCCCCTCACAATCCTCCAGCCTCCACTTCCTGAATGCTCTATATAAACTTTCCACATCATTTATTTCTGTCCTCCATTTCCCTTGGATCTTATACTTCCATTAAGAGTTCACTTTTCTTCGTCCTAAAGTTCATGCTTTTGTGCAGGTTTTGAACTGACTTTTTGTGTTTCCATGTGTCTTCACCCCTCACTCTTCAAAGTGCTCTTACAATGTATAGAATCCCAGGTTATTTTTTGGGGCTCCATTGTGTCTGCGGAAAGTCTAACACTAGTCTTACTGTGGCTCCTTTGTATGTGGTTTGTTATTTTTCCTTTTGCTTTGGCTCTTTCTGACTTGTGTTCTCTTCAGTTAGCTTCTGTTAAATTCAGCTCTTTTGCTATGTATTAGTATTTTGAACATGTAGATTGATGTCCTTGCTTAGACTTTTTTTTCTTATGGGTAACAGACTATAATGTTTTACGTTTGTTTTGAGAACTGCATACGTGAGTACTATATTGACATCATAAACTCCTTTCTCTCCCTCTCCAACTCCTCCTATGTCCTCCCCACTCTCTCTCAAAATCATGACTGGTCTGCTTGGATTTTTATTTAATTTTTACATATGAATGCATCTCACTGAGTCCATTTAGTGTTGTTCATATGTATATAAGTTCAGGGTTGACCACTTGGGATTGGATCACCTATCAGGAGGCTTGTCCCTGGAAAAGACTGATTCTCTCCCAGCAGCCATAAATTGCCTGTGGCTCTTCATCCGGGAGTGGGCCCATGGGCCTTCCCCCATCCATGTTGGCATGTTAACTGGTGTTGTCCCTGTGCAGGTCATGTCTAGATGACCATCCTGTTAAGATTACGTGAGTGCCGCTTCCTGTTCCACAGAGAAGACACAGTCACGCAGCAGAAGCTCTGATCCTCTGTTTCTTTTCTCAGTGTTTTCTTGGGTGTCAGCTTTGTGTTGTAGATGTACCCGTTGGAGCCGGGCACCCCATAGTCAGATAGTCTCTACGTTTTGACCCATTGTGGCTTTCTATAATGGTCTCTGGTGTAGGCATTATGGAAATCAGTGTGGAGAACTCTCAAAACTAAACGTAAATCTACTGTGGGATCCAACCGTACCACTCCTGGGCATATGGCCAAATGATTCCACATCCTACTCCACAGATACTTGCTCAACCATATTCACTGTTACTCTATTCAGAATAGCTAGGTAGCCAGGCGTGGTGGCGCACACCATTAATCCTAGCACTCAGAGGCAGAGGCAGGCGGATCTCTGCGAGTTTGAAGCCAGCCTGGTCTACAGAGCTAGTTCCAGGTCAGTCAGGGCTCCACAGAGAAACCCTGTCTTGACCCAGAACTTAGGTAAGACCCTGTTGCTGAAAACACTACACACTTTGCACACAGGGCTTTGAGGAATCAAAGTAGAGCTAACCTAGAAGTCTACTTCCTGAGGACCAGCTCTCATAGCACCCTAAGGGTTTATGCACACTGTCAAGGAAGTAAAGCAAGCAATAGTTCCACCCAGCTGTGACACCTGCAAGCCACAACAATGGCCAGTATGACAAGACATCCCAAGGGTAAAATAATGGCACTTGTGTCTTGGGGGTCACCAACGGCTATCTAATTGGACTTGAAGTCTACTCACTAGAAAGGAAACCATGCCGGATGCTGTAAACCTCACTGTCCATGCCTATGGAGGGCATGGGCCTTTTCTCTTACCCATAGCCCATGCTTTACTCTCTCCCAGCTCTATCTGGTACAGCCATATCTTATAAATTGTTTTATGTCTCAGTGTTGTCTGGGGTTTCCTCTCATGGTGTTACATTTTAAATAACTTCTCTGATATATCCTTTGGTAATGAATTCTCCTTTATGTGAATCTTCTATTAATCCCATTCATTTTATTTTATTTTTCAATTCTAACTCTTTTGTTCAAACACGTTTCATATGTGTCTGGCATGAATCTGTACTTCCTATGTAGTAAAGCACAATATATAGATATGTAATATAGATACAAATACATAATGTGCAAATCCCAATAATCACTATTTTCATCTAAAAACATTAATCACATTTTGTTGGCAGCTTTAGAATCTGCTAGTTATCTTAAAATATAAAATGTCACTATAGATTATGACTATCCAAATGAGGCTATGCAATGGGTTTTTCTTTCTAACTTTGCAGGTTACTTTTAAGTTGTTTTCCTCTCTTATGGACCATTTGGTGTTTTATGTTTTGAACTGAGGTATAATGTGTGGCGCTTTCATAGTGTGTGTCCAATAGCTTCTGCACTGAAAAGTCTCTTTGCCCTGGCTCCTGGCGTGTGTTGTTTCTGCTGGCTCTCCTCCGATGGCCTTTTCCTCCCTCTCCTCCTGGGGTTTCTTTTGTTTTTCAGTGTGCTGTTTCATTTCCTTCCAGAGTGCCGCTGGGAGAGCCTCTGAGGTGTCCAGTGCAGGGTTTCTTCGTTCTGGAAGTGTGTTTCCTGATTTATTCAGGCTGCGGGGAGCACTAACACGGCTAGGTCCATTTCAACCATGTCACTGTTTTAAGTTCTCTCGACAGCTGGGTAGCGGCAACCACGCTTGCAAAGCCTGCCAGGGCTAGCCTGTGTCCTAGACCCCTGAGGACACCTGCTGTTCTCACTTGTACCTCCAGCTTCAGGGCACGTTCTGTGGAGTTTGTGCTGGTGGAAAAGCTTCCTTTACACTCTCCTTCTCTGGGGTGCACCACACAGGGTCTTGGAGTCCCAGGAGAGATGGTTCCCTGCTAGATTTCCGCCCCCTGAGCAATACTAAATGGCTCACTTTTCTGTCTTGTACCCATTACGTCTGCTGAAACTATAAACTAGGGCTAAGAGTATTCAAGATAACTTAGGGTTTCTGCTTCTCCTTTCCCTTAGACTCCATCCTCCTTGTGTTAATTGTTCATCCCACCAGCAATCCTGACCAAGGACAGGTCTTCAAACCTAATTCTTCATTGTCTGCTTTAGAAGGAGTTTCATAACCTAGCAGGCCACAGACATTGACATCCATCTCCATCTCTTCTCACTGCTTCTCATAAGGCATGGCAGATGGATTCTTAGACACCCCTTTAGAAGGTTAATTTCCCCCCCCCAAAAAAATGTATTCTGTGGAGAATGTATCTCTGAAAGGAGGAATAAAGGCAGGAGCTGGAGAGATGACTCAGTGTTTAAGAGCACTGGCTGCTCTTCCAGAAGACAGACAGGTCTGATTCCCAGCACCCACATGGTGGTTTACAACTGTCTGTAATTCCAGTTGCAGGGGATCTTTCAATCTCTCTGGCTTCTGCAGGCACTACATGCCTGTGGTGTACAGATTCTATGTGGTGGTATTGTGTTCCCCAAAATATTGTGCACCCTAATAAACTTATCTGGGGTCAGAGAACAGAACAGCCACTAGACAGACATAGAGGCCAGAAAATGGTGGCACACACACCTTTAATCCTATCACTTGGGAGGCAGAGATCCATCTGGATCTCTGTGAGTTTAAGGCCACACTGGAAACAGCCAAGCATGGTGACTCACGCCTTTAATCCCAAGAAGTGAGCCTTTAATCCCAGGAAGTGATATCAGAAAGCAGAAAGTTATATAAGGCGTGAAAACTGGGAACTAGAAGCTTTTGGCCTGGTTAAGTTTTTAGGCTCTGAGCAACAGTTCAGCTGAGACCCATTCTGGATGAGGACTGAGAGGCTTCCAGTCTGAGGAAACAGGATCAGCTGAGGAACTGGAGAGGTGAGGTGGCTGTGGCTTGTTCTGTCTCTCTGATCTTCCAGCATTCACCCCAATAACTGGCCTCAGGTTTGATTTTATTAATAAGAACTTTTTAAGATTCATCTACAATTCTACACACAGGAGGAACACTTATACACATTATAAAAATTAAAAAGACAAGAAAAAAGGATGAAGACAAAGGAGCAAGAACTAGATTGTGGATTATCTGGCTCAGAACCTGACCTCGTTATTGCTGTGTGGTTGATAACTCGATGGTGGAGGAGAAAAGAAAGAACAAACTGGGAAGGAATTAAGAAGAAAGACAGCTGCATCCGGACAGACTTCCCTGCAACTCTAGAGTCTGGCATAGATCGAAGACTTAGACCAAAAGACACAGGTGGCCTCTGCAGTCCTTCAGTGTTGAAGAGGATCCCTCCATCTCAGAGAAGGGCCAGTCACAGCATGGCTCACTCCTCATTCCTGGTTCCTGGTTCCCTGGACTGTAAAACACTTATGTAAAGCTTACAAAGCAGGCATGCAACTCTGCAATGCTGACTTGCATTTCCCTAGTGAAATGCAGACAAAAGGGACAGGGGACATTTCCTGGTAATGAGTTTCATTAAAGCAAGAAACAAAAATGCTTGTCGAAATCTACTCCTTCATAGTTTATAAACTTTTCCATGATTGTATATTATATAACAGACACACACACACACACACACACACACACACACACACACACACACCCGAAAAACTGTGACCCCTGCATGAAGAACAATCACGGCCAGGATTTCCCAAGTGTTTTGTTTGCTTTTTATCCTAGAGATTTAACAGTCTTTCTCCTGGAAACTGGTTGCTGAACATCAGTTCGGGCCTAAAGGAAGTCTTTCTAAGTGGCCACGAGATTGCTTCTAACAGGTGTGGGTAGTTGATGAAAGCTCTGCAGCATCACCAGCTCAAATCTCATTACCACTCTGGCAGCTGCTCCCACACGGTATCCTAAAGATTTTCAAATTATGTTTCGTTGAGCACCCAACCCAAACCTGCCTGCAGCATGAGTGCTCGGGGCTCTGTGGGTCTCTGCCCTTGAGTAAGTATCCTAACAGTGCCTTTGACTATTTCTGCTGCCAGATCCCTCTGGCAACATCTCCACTATCCATCACCACTGTGCCTGCAGTTGCTTTGGAAAGGGGCTCGGCTTGGATCAGTGGCTCCCTCTGCAAAGGTGCTGTGGCTGGTCAAGGTGTTTTTGGACACTTGGGACACGTCTTCTCTGGTGACCAGATAACTTTTACTATCAGCATATTAAAACGTTAGCATCAAACACTGGCTTCAAAAATAGATGGTTGGATGTGGTGGTGCAGACCTGCAGTCCCCACACTTGGTCAGCCAAGGCATAAGGATCAAGGGCTTAAGGCCAGCCCAGGGTGTGTGGTGAGACTCTATGTCCGAAAAAGAAATGAACGGAGGAAACTATATAAACCTGTAAACTTTGCAATTGTCCAAAAAGCTTGAGACCTTCCTTAGAATCTTGTTCTTGACTAAGAAAGTCTCTAGACAGAGGGTAAAATAGAGGTTAGGGGTATGGCCGTATGAGCAGGAGGAATGGGGAGAGTGGGTCAGAGGGAGGTGCAGTGCGGCAGATTTGGGGGATGCACAGCGTGGACTGTGTGGGAGACAATGGTATATCTGAGGCATTCCTGCCACCTGAGTGGATTCTGTGTACCTTACTATAAAATACACGGTACTATGGGCGCCAGCATGTGCGTGACTTCCTTCCCTACAGTAGCACGTTACTGCCTGTTCTATCTCATGTCCTCTTGTGTGCCTTGATATCATTATGATTTGGATGTGAAATGTCCCCATAGGCTCATGTGCCCTGGCTGGTGGCACTATTTGGGGACACTGAGGAACCTTTAAGAGCTGGAACCACACAGGAGGAAGTGAGTCTCTTGGGTGTGCGGAGCCTTTCCCCACTCTGGAACTGCAGGGGATGTAACCAGTAGTCTTTCTCCCGTGGTGGAGACCTTGTCCTACCACCGTGCTTTCTCCACCATGACAGACTGTAGCCCATACCGTGAACCAAGAGAAAGCTGCCCGCTCCTCAGCTGCTTCTTGTTGGTGTTTGGTCACAGCAAGGAGAAAAGCAACCATATAGCCATATACAAAGAAATGTGTTTGCTGTAGCAACAGGCAGTCATGGGAGCATGTGCCTGCAATCCCAACTCTTGGAAGGTAGAGAAAGAACAGATTCAAGTCCAGCATGGGCTACACAGGGAGTTCAAAGCCAGCCTTGACTACATGGTGAGTCCAAGTCCAGTCTCAGCTACACAGTGAGTTCCAAAGCACCCTTGGCTACGTAGTGAGTTCAAGGTCAACATTAGCTACATAAGATTACATTTCAGGGAGTGAGGGAAACGTGATTGTCAACTAATTTTCTTCCTACTGTCTAACGTGACATCCAGTCAGTCTTGAGCTCTACTCTTCATCCCCTCATGTGGCACTTGGATTGTTAGTCTCCTGACTCCACCACAGCACACGCTTCTCCACTTCCTACCTGTGCCCCAGAGTTAGAAGAGGAGGCGTTGGCCTGGGCCTTTTGCACCCTCCTAGTCTCTGACTCCCCTTTACCACATGCACCACTTCCTACCTGCGTCCTGGGACTGGACAGGTGGGGTTCTGGGCCAGCTCTTCCTGGAACCCCCTTCCTCTGCACCCTCCGAGTTCTGCATTCACCCCCGTTGTTCTTGTCATCATCGTCACTAGAGATGACCCCTCCGATTCTCAGAGAGCATTATTCTGTTAGTCTGCCTAGATGCTATCCCACCACAGAATGGAAGAGACTATTTGGCAGCTCGGTCTCACTCCAGCCTGTAGTGTGATTAGGAAACCACAGCCAGGACTAAATGGGTTACTTACCCTTTTCTTGCCCACCCTGTTTTACTGATAAAGGAAACAAAATGCAGGGAGGCAGTGAAACTTCTCATCAGCTCAGCCCCAGTGATTTACATCTAGAAGAATCTGGCTCCAAGGCAACTCCACCACTGTTCAATGGAAACCAAATCTCACGGCCCTGTCTCTTCCCCATTTTCCAGAAGTCTCTAGCAGATGGTTTACTTGGGCCTCCATCTAGACTTTAAGAGGGCTTGCTTTAGCACAAGACTTAATTACTCCATCCTACGACCTCCTCGTATCCTAAAATGGGGTCACAGTCCCTGAGAGCCCAGAACAGAGCCTGGTGCATAGCAGATACTTAATGAGTATAAGTAGGTGGCTTTCTCTCCCTTTACTTATTTTCCTTCCTGAGTCTCATTCCTGCTTTTCCATCATAATCATAAATTCTAGCTGAAATTGGTCAAATATCAAATGCAACTGGGGATGAAGATGGATTTTCATATCATAGGATGGCTGGGCTGGGCTTTTATCTATGATTATGCCAAGGTTTTTTGTTTTTGTTTTTTTAAGAGTCCTTGCTTTCAGAGGTAATTATGGCTACAGTGATATAATGGCTTCGATTTGTTCCCATAAAATCCTGCAACTTTGGGGAATCAGGAAACAGGTGTGAACCTGCATGTAGAGCAAACAAGACTGGCTTTGAACTGGTGACTGCTGAAGGTGAGCAATGGGCCTGGACCCCAGGACACTAAATCTCCTCTACCTCTGAGTACGTTTCAATTTTTCCAAACCATTTTCCAAAATGCCCAGCACAGAAGACTCACACCGTAGAGTTGTTCCAGACCCTCCAAAGCCCCCAGTCTCCTTTAATTCCCACCGAGGAGCTGTCCTCAGGACCCACAGGGGCTCTCAGACTCGAGCCGTGGAGTGCCACACACTTTCAGCCCCCACACTTGGCATTTGGACAGAATCTCTTCCTACCCCCAGATGGCACCCCAGCTTCCTTGGGGTGAGCCTGTCAGCATGTTTTTCCAGGCACCTGACTTCTGGCTGTAGCTGCAATAAAACCAACCAGGATGGTTTGTCTGGTCCCCTCTGCAACAGGCGTGTCCCATTTCTGATGTTTTCAGCCTTCCCAGTGAGCTATCTCCAAGATTTCTGGAGCTAGAACTTGTGTCTCTTGACCCCTGGTTCATGTTTTTATTTCCTCCCCAAATGAACATGGGTTGCTGTGCTTACACGAACAAGAATCTTCCCATAATGGGCTCGACAAGGCAGCCAAGCAAAGCCGACTTCTAGGAGGCTCCAACATTGAATATGTTGCCTGTCAGAATTCAAGCAGCATTTGCTGCAGATGCTCATTTAGGATGAAGATGATAAGAGTAATGGCCCTAGATAACTGTCCCCTCTGCAGGACCGAATGGAACACCAGCCTTGCTCTCTGCCAGGGGCCATTCCACGCAATAAAGCCTCACAGGCAAGCTGCGTCATCTCTAACACTGGCAATAAACACTGTACTTTTTAAAAATCTAGATGCAATACTCTACTCCAAAATTCATGCCCTCTCTCCCCTTTACTTTTCCTCTCTTCCTTTCTTTAGTTAATACATGTTGAGAAAGTCAATATGAGCCAGAGAGCTGTATCAAGTGGGTGGTGAGTACACTTCTCACTGACATCCCCTCACCCTCTCCCTGTTTCCACCTTTGTTACATAGTAGTTCTGCCCTCCTCCCTGCGGACGCACCCTCCCTCAGGACACTGCTTAAACCAACCTTCTCCACCCAACCCTTCCAGTGGCCTCTCCTAAACTCCCCAGCAAGGCCCTGTAGCTTTGATCACAAGTGATACCCTGTCATCCTGATGATGAGCAAAAGGATCCAGACAAAGCACAATTCCTGATGGTTTTCTTAACTCCACTCTCTCTCTCTCTCATCTCCCTGGGGGACCCTGGGAAAGCGACTAAGCTCTCTGGATTTCAAGCTCTCTGAATTTCAGTTTCATGCATTGTGAATTTGCATAAAAATTGCCTGATTTGTGTATAAATGATTGGATGTCAAAGCCAATTGGAAAATACAGAGGATAGCATAAATGCTGGTTTAATATTTATGATGTCCCCCATTAAATATAAATTACTAACCCAGACACTGGAAGGGAAAAAAAAACTCACAGTAAAGAAACTCTCCCAAAAGTTTGGGGGAGCTGATTTGGCAACAGCAAGGAAAGTGCTAGAAATGTGCAGAAAAGTAAGGAAGTGTCAGGGAGCAGGAAGGGGCATCTCTGCCTGGAAAACGGTAGAAGATGGGCGCTGAGCTGTGGGCTTTGGCAGAAGTGTGCTGAAGAACCAAAGAGGAACCCAGTGACAGCAGCTGAGCACAGGACGGAGGGTTGTGATTCCGGTCAGCAAGGGCTCTAACACCCAGGATCTAGAGGAGAAGCAGCACACAGCTTGAAAGCTGCTTGAATGTGGAGGTGAAATGTGAGGTGCTTGTGGGAGGCTTCCCAGGCTGGCTGAGGATGGAGGAGCTGTGGTCATCAGTGTGTGGAAGCAGGGCTGAGGGGGACCTGATGGCGATGTGTCCCAGGGTTCTGAAGATGCTCACGGGTTCCCTGAGGAGCGTGGAGCACTGCTGCAGCACAGGAAGAAGACACAGGTCAGTGGGACACCACACTGTCCACCTTTTGCATGGGAATGGAAAATGTGGATTCTTAAACTTGTTGGATACTCATTTTAATTTTCTTTCTGGAGACGAAATAAAACGGAACCTTGTACTTCTAACAACTTGTGAGGCAGCATGGAATGATTCCCTGGGGCGGACACATTTGCAAATCACTGATACACATTCAGCCTCCTTTGCCAGTTCACAGAGCCTCTCCTGCATTGAGAGAGAACAGAGAAGTTGTTTTTCTCTCATGTACAACTCAGCAGAGAATCTCTTCCAAGCACAGGGGTTTCCCCCCATTTTTCCTGATAATACACTTTATCAGACCTTCCATAAAAACAAGAGGGGATCAAAGATAACCTGGTGGATCCTGGTGTGTTGCTGACGCTTCATTTGTCCAGTCAGGAGGCAGTCCGGTCCGCGCTGCAGAGCCTGGCCTGGCTTCTTCAGGCCCTGTCTTCTTCCTCTGTTATCCTCAGCTTCCTGAATGGCTGCCAGTTATACAAACGGAAGATGAGGTGAACGTCTCCTCCTTGCCGTACACCTTCCCCGGGAGTCACCGTGTCTTAGCACACCAGCTGGAGAATTGACACAGTTTAAAAATGAACAGTGCAGGAGGCCTGAGTGTCCATGAAATGCGAGTGAGGGCCTGCCGCACGCTGGCAGCCACATCCCTGCTTTAAGAGGTGTGGTCTGTGGACACAGCACAAGCATCCTTTGGGAGCGTGGAGATCATAGTCCACCCTCCAGCTGAGCAGGCTTGGAAGCTACCTTCATTGTTCTGATTAGAGAAACGGCATAGTGTGTGAATTTTAGAGTCAGACACCCAGAGCTGGGGCTCTGGACTCTGTCATGTGAATGAGAACTCCTGGAAAGGAGCTATGTCTGCAACGGCTGATTAACTAACTAGACCTGCCGGGATGCAGTAAGGTGGGAATGTTGCGGGTCCAGAGCCTAATTACAATTGATCTCCGGCTAGTTTTAGCCCCCCAAAAGCCAATCCTTGCCCGTGTTTGTGTCAGCCCTAACATCCCCCGAGTAACAGATAAAAACCTTTATGAATGTGTTAGCTTAGCAGACCACTAGCTTCCACTAACCCCAAAGCTAAGGCTCCCATCAGACAGTATCTGAGGCCTAGAGATGCGATTTCTCTGCTTTGCTCTGACTGCCTCTGATGTTTCCACCAATGTATTTGAAAAGTGTCTTGATTTGAAGCTTCCTTTGTTCTGCTACTATAAAAACTTCATGAAACTGCTTCTGCACTGGAACATGGAATTCGGGGTGACCTAAATCTATGTTCCTGGGCCTTGGTCACTCCTACTTCACTCTGAAATGAATGATCTCTTATTCTCTTTGAAATGAGAGCTCTGTTTTGGCACCATAACCACTTCCTTACCATGAAATTCTGGCTCAGTTCTAAGTTCCCTGTTTTAAGTCTCCTTACTACAAAATGGGGGAAGTCCCTGAGCCCTGGGATGTGGAAAAAAAATGGGATGGGATGGGATGGGATGGGATGGGATGGGATGGGATGGGATGGGATGGGATGGGATGGGATGGGATGGGATGAGATGGGATGGGTGTGCTTTGCATGGTGCCTGAGAGTGAGCCTCTGTGAGGGAGATGACTGTGAGAATGCCTGTGATTAATACAGGATCCTCTGGCAGGGGGTCACTGTGCGGCAGATCAGTCATTCATGCCTATTGAGGACCTGTTGTGTGACTAGAGATGATGATGAAGGTGGTGGTGGTAGTGGTGGTGGTAGTGATGATGATGGTGGTGATGGTGATGATGGTGGTGACGGTGGTGATGGTAGTGATGACAGTGGTGGTGATGGTAGTGATGACGGTGGTGGTGGTGGTGGTGGTGGTGGTGGTGGTGGTGGTGGTGGTGATGGTAATGATGAGGCTGAGGATGATGATGATGACAGACAAATAAGAAAAAAATGTTATAAACAGCAAAGATGCCATTCACGATAATGAAGCAAAAATTTGTTGTTTAAGGAAAGAGAAGCAAAATCAGGTGTGCCAAAATCCCAGCACCAGGGTGGCTGAGGCAGAGGGATCATGAGTTCCAAGTCAGCCTGGCCTAGCTAGTGAAACCTTAACTTTAATTAATTAATTAAAAAGAAAATAAAAAGAAGGAAAAAAAGAAAACCAAGTTGAAAAACTGCAGAGAATGTGCTTCTGTGGGGTAGGAGGTGAGTGTGGAGTGAGCCCTCTGTGGGGTAGGAGGTGAGTGAGTGTGGAGTGAGCCCTCTGTGGGGTAGGAGGTGAGTGTGGAGACCTCCATGCCTACTGGTTCTGAAGAGATTCAGAAAACAAGCTGTGTCTGGGCTGAACATATACAGACTTCTGTTTTTCTTTGCTGTGCTTCCCTAAACAGTAAAGCATGGTGACTATTCAGATGACCCACTGTATTGGGTAAAAAAGTAATCTAAGTTGCAGGGACCGTGGCCAGCTCTGCCCAGAGTGTGGTGAGCATGGCTCTGGCAGGCCTTGCCCTTCTCTCCATTCCCTCTGCCTTGCTAAAAACCAGTGGATTACACTCCTAAAGCCAGCCACCAAGGTCTGTTCCCTTACTGGGCCCCTTCCTCCTCCAAACATCTACTACCAAGGTCCAGCTATCAAAGTACTGAAGTCCAGCAACAAAAAGCCCCCTTTGGCTCACCTAATTAACACACCCAATTAAAATCAAACACCTCATCCTAACAGAGTTTCCCCTTTACCTTTATAAACCGCCATTTTCCTATGTACCATGTCTGTCTCCTCTTTACCCAGAGGCAGTCCTTTGTCCCTCCAGGTCAAATACCTCGCCCACTCTCTCCTGTCCTCTGTCTTTGTCTCTTATTCCTGGCCTTCTGTCCCTCTGGAGCAAATAAATCTCCTTTGTGCTAAGAACTTGGCCTTGGAGGTCCTGAGCTGCTACTTTTCCTTTCAGAAGTGATTTAAGTAAATGGGAGGAGGGGGGTGGGCGTTTGCAAATTCTGCGGAATATTACATGAGAGACGGGAACACGGGCCAGTTTTGTGTCCACAGTCGTGGAACAAATGCCCTGTGGGTTCTGAAGGGCGGCCACAGCACACCCACCTGAGGATGCCTAAAATTCTTCCTGTGGGTGCTCCTCACAGCGAGACTTGGTCTTGTGTCTTGTGGAATGAACACTGGAGTTACTGATTTGGGGTCCGATCCAAGCTCTCTTCTCACATTTTGTTTAGTTTTTGTCCCTTAACCTACCAGTTGCTTCCTGATTTGTGAAACCCTACTTCTCAGGTGTTGAAAAAAGCCTGTGTTCTCAGAAATGGATTTTACTACCTGGGAGTGGCAAGGCCAACTGATGGGAATGTCCACCATTGCAGAGGTGGCTTGTTTTTGCTGAGTCCAGGAAAAAGGGCGCACCATGTCACAATATGACTGTGGTCAGAGTCTGGGCTGGGTGTTTGCAGGTTCTTGTTATCATATTCAAGAATGAAATAAAAGTACATACAGTTTATACAGTCACAAGAATTCTTATTCAAAAAAAAAAGAGTATAGATCAGAAGGAAATGTGCTGTGAAGATTGACAGCAAGCTACATGAGTGAGGATCCTCAAAGGCCCCAATTATTACGTGGGGCTTCCTTTTACAGAGTTCAAGAGAAGGAGGAGTTTGGTTGCTAAGAGGCATGGTGTAAACAGTTCTTTATTTTGATTGACAGGCTTAAATTATGCAAGCCCTTGCTCACTGTGCATGTCCCTTCCCATAATGCATTTGAGTTTGAATCGTATGCATGTCCAGTTATGCAGAAGTATAAGATGTTAACTAAAAGATTCTCCCTAAAAGTTCATTTTGAAGACAAAGTTTGCCTTGTCATGTATGTACCCAAATCCAGTTCAGGCTGGATCAACCATCCTCCTCTCCTCTCTTGCCTACACATAAGCAGAGTATGACTAAACAGAATTGTCTAAGTTTGGTGGTCTTTATGGGAAAGAGAAACATGCTACACTGTTTGGAGTGGAATGTGTGTGCAGCTGGGTGCAGGTAGGGGTCAGAGGTCATAAACATTGCTAGGTGCATTATTCAAAGAGGGATGTGTGTGCATAGTACATGCAGGTACAGGTTAAAAACTAAATCCATTATTAAAAGAGAAGTGTGTGTATAGCCCAAGCCAAGTGGAGTCCCAGGTTGCTAAACTATCCCCTATGCTTGTCTGTCTCAAAATTGGACACACAGATGAGCCTTGGGACATGGAAAATGTGGAGGAGAGAGAGGAAAAGTGGCAAGAGACTTTTGTGTTTCTGATGGAAAGAAGGGATGGCAGCAGAGAATGTTTGCACCTGCCTGGGAAGAGCATTTTGCAGTGGATCTGGGGTGAGACACTAACACTAGTTGTCTGGGGCCTGGCTCTGGGGAGAACAGAGCAGTGGACAGTGGCCTGAAGTGTACAAGTCCATACAGAAGAGTCTGGAAAATGGGCACTGGAGAGGCAGGCCTGCCTTGGACTGAGTGGCTGTGGGCAAGCTGTTGCTGCTCTAGTGGGACAGTTCTTCCAGGGCTCACAAGGCGTAATGTCAGTGCATCAGAATATGGAAAGTAAAAAGCGTGGTTTTGACCCCATAAGACCAATCATGAGAGTTTCTAGCATCAGAATTTGAATATTTCTCTCCCAGCTTCCCTAGGAATTATCCCTATCGGAGTAGAAAGGATCTGAGGCTCAAATATACAATCAAGGATCAAGAATGGATCCAGAACATATATCAAAGCTCCCAGCACTGAGCTGGCTTTCTTGTCTATAACTAGGGTAACCCGTCCTTAGTACCACGAGAAAAAAAAAATCCCTCTGGGTACAACATGGAGCATCAGAAAACAATAACCAACTTTAAGTATGAAGCTCTCAGCTTGAAGTAAAGAAGAAAATGAAGCAAAATCTAAAGCTTGGAAGAGGATCAGCAGACTCTAAGCTAGCCATTGATACTGCATTCCTCTTGAGGTGCAGGTGCTACCCAAAGGCACTCAGCTAATCGGGAAGGAAGGAATAAAGGCCAGCACACATTCTGATCGGAACCCAGTTCCGCACTCACTGTAATGTGCTGTCCTAGAACTGTATAACAACATGTTAAGGACCATTTAGGAGAACAGTCACTGGCAAGGCAGAGAAGTGTGGAAGGAAAGCGATCGAGCAAACGGGAGGCCCAGAGTCCCTTCCACAGCCACGTCTCAAGAGCATATTCTGTGGCTGCTCCTTCCTCTTCAGCTGGTATCTTGTGTCCTCACAGAGGCCCTTCTTGTTGTCCATGTGACCCAGTCATCATCCTAGCAGCAAGTCTCATAATGTCCCAGAGGCTCCTGTGAGCTGAATCGTTCCAGGAACCCATTCTGATGTAGCAGATTAAGCACGTGCGCGCCCGCCCCCGCCCCCTCCCCCCGCCCCCTCTCATCAGATTTTATGCCAAACACTCAGGGAATAAGAAAAAAAGCTCTTTCATGAAAATCATATTTTAATAAATAAATTCAAAAAGTCAAATAGCAATAATAGAGTATGTCTGGTTCTGGCTAACATCAAAAAGTAAAAACTAAAAAAGCAAGCCCCAAACATTTTCAACAGCATGTAAAGATCTTGGATTTTGTATTCCATATACGCTGTCATCTGTAAATCTCTTTCAGGTCCCAGCCCCGAGGTACACTTTGAGCAAAAAAAACATGCTTTCCAGAGACAGAAAATGGCACGTTTGGCCATTTTGAACAAATAGGAGGTTTACACAGCAGAGATATTGACACAATCACATTTAAAGTGCACCGGTTTTGTTCTTTTCAAACAGTTGTCACCCAGGGTCATCTTGTCCCTGGCAGAGTTATACTCTTCCCAAGAAGAGGACCACAGTCGTCCAGGCTCCCCGGGAGAATTACACTGTTCCTGGTAAGAGGAGCAGGGCTTAACGGTGGACCAGGATTCAACGTGTGGCTGTTACCCAGGGCCAACCAACAGTACAAACTGCCTGATAGAGTATTCTGTTCTTTGACCTGGGGTGGTCCTGATGGCCAGTCGTGAGCTGGGCTGCCCCAGTTCATGCTGTGATATAGGGACTGCTTGCTGGCAATCGAGCTGAACAAATCTTAACAGAGACACATTCTCCCCAAACCTAAGCTTCAGTCATGGGAGAGGTACAGACGTTTCCTCCCTACTGTTTCTAACAAGCCTAGTGAGGATGTTACTTGTTCTAGAGTTACAGTAGAGGCAGTACCCCCTTGCCTAAATTCTACCTGTGTAACGCTATTTTACTGCTCCTAGATTCTCCTATAAAATTTCCACTTTATGTTTCTATAAGATTCCATCTTTTGCATAATCTCTAGCCTCAGCATACTCCGAGCTCATTTCAGCAATCTTGCTCAGACATGTGCTATACCCTAGATAGGATCTAATTTATTGTTCCCACTCTTCTCTAGCCCCATAAGCAAGTTATTTTAGAATAGTTGAAGCTTCAGGGTGATTCCTCTGCATGATACAGAGTCTGGTGCTATTAAAAGGTGAATTTGGTAGAATTTCCATGCTACTCAATCTTATTCGGGAATCAACAGAAATGCAATGTGAAGAAATTAGGTTAGACACAAGGAAGAATGTTCCAGATAGGAAAGATTCCTCAGATGCTCAATTGAGCACTCAGCAAGGACTATTTCTTTTTAAACTGGCTTTCACAGAGAAAATGTGTCTGCCTTGATACTGGGGAGGCCCTTCCCTGGGGATAAATTGCTAGAGCAGCTGACCTTTAGAGATCCCATCCACTCATGAGAAAGGCTAGGGTTGCATCCAACCATCATCGTTTATGGTATGACATTCCAAAAAGCAGAGAAAGAAGGAAATTAATCACTTATTGAAAAGAAAGAAGAAAAAGCTTCCAGAAGAAACAGACCTGCTCTGGGCTCTGCAAACCTGGGAGCCTCTGCCTCCCTCCTGGCTCAACTGGACTGCAACACCTTGCGTTTTCTTTGTATTGTTCTTGCCACAAGGTGCCAGCTCATTTATCTTCTGGGGCTTGTGTTATTATGGGAAGGACGTTTCAAGGGAGATTCACAAGTAATGGAATCCAAAAGATACTCCTCCAAGCCACTCTGTCCCCACTACCCCTTCGCTGGGTTCTGTAGCATTATCCACTAAGTTCAGAAAAATGAACTTGACATTGAAATTCCTTTCTGGTTTTTTGTTGTTGTTGTTGTTGTTTGTTTGTTTTTCTTTTTTTTGTTTTGTTTTTTGGTTGTGGTTTTCTCTCTTTCTTCAGTGGCCTCCTTCCTCAAACTGTTTCTTTTGGACTCTATATTACACAGTTCACATGTTCTAATATGTATTCACAATATTCTCCACTGCAAAATGCAGGTTGTGCTGGATTTACCTGTGAAATAAACACAGAAATAAAACAGATATTAACATTTTGCCATGTTCACCTCATGTCACACACACACACACACACACACACACACACACACACACACACACAC
>CABHPP010119874.1:0-15648 GCA_902168425.1 Peromyscus attwateri | reverse complement strand
ACCCCCATTAGATATATGCACTAGCTTATGTATACAGTAACCCCCATGACAATTTGTAGTCACCGGCTATAGTTTTGTTTTTTCTTCCAACATGGGTTTCTTCTGTAATGACAAGCAGCTTTTTTTTCCTTCCCAGTCCTCTTTCTTTTGCTTACTTTGCATCTAAGCACCATACTGACGTGGTAAGTTGCAGACAATGAAACTTCTCCCTGATTTTCAGGACACTGTTTCATTGTTTCTTCGTTCTTGGAACTGTTAGATACGGTTTGTTGTCTGTGTGTACATGTCGTGGGTGTTTTACCTGAATGTATGTCCATGCACCATGTGTATGCCATATGTACCATGTGGAGGCCAGAAGAGGGTGTTGGATCCTCTGCAACTGGCGTTAAAGATGGTTCTGAGCAGTCATGTGGATGCTGGGAGCCAAATCCCAGTTTTCTGCAAGAGCAGTGAGTGGTCTTAACCTCTGAGCCATCTCTCTGTCCCCATTAGATAAGACTGGGGGGGCAGGGTGCAGGATGTCTCTATTGTGTAGCTCTGGTTTTCCTGGAATTTCCTATATAGACCAGGCTGGCTTTGAACTCACAGAGATCTTCCTGCCTCTGCCTCCCAAGTGTTAGGAGGAAGGGTGTGTAACACTGTGCCCAGCATCCCCTTGGTGGTGGTGGGGGGGGGGGTTGGTGTATACTATCTATTTGGGTTAAATAAATTTCTTTCAAGTTCCAATTTATTGAGGTGGGTTTTTTATTTTGTTTTGTTTTCTTTCTTTGTTTGGCTTCGGTTTTTGTTTTGTTTGTTTTTGTTTTTGTTTGTTTGTTTGAGTTGGGAATGGGGGTACACACCTATAATCCCTGCACTTAAGAAGTAGGGACAGGAGGATTACTAGAAGTTCAAAACCAGTTTATGAAGCAGAGTAAAAGGCTATCTCAAAAAAAAAAGTGAAAAAAATGACCTTTGAAATACTGTAACTATCTGTGAGATTGTAATAGGTCATTACTCTAATTTGCTAACACGAGTACTTATATCAATACTATTTAATTAACTATCACTACATTCCAGGAACAAATTCAGCATGGTCACAATGCATGTTCCTAAAGCACTGATGGATTTGATTTGATAAGGTTTGATTTAGGCTATTTGCATCTATTTCAAAGCAAGATCAGTCCAGAATTTGCCTGCCTTGTGGAGGTGTGTAAGTTCGCTTATTTGTTCTTTGAAGAAGTTTGCATAAGACAGGAATTTCTGCTTTAAATGTTCATTTACTAGACTCCAGTGTGAAACTTGGTGGGCACAGTTCACTGTTCTGTTTAAGATACAACCTCTCAGCGACTTTCAGTGATAGTTCTAGGCTTCTTGTGATCTTGTCAACCTTTCAGTCCTGGTGAGCCTTACATTGTCAGCATTTTTAATGTATTGCATGAAGTCTATCATTACTATCCTGTAATGTTGAAATAGCTCCATTTCTTTTCAGTTTTTGTACATTCTTTTATTTTCAAAATATTACCTAAAGATTGTTTGTTTTGCCACTATTTTTCAAAGAACCAACGTTTAAAGTCTTTTCTATTTTTTTTATCCATTTTATTCCTATCTTTATTATTTCCTTTGTCTGCTCTCACGGGACTCATTGGTCTCTAATCTTTTAGACTCTCACTTTGTGAATTTCAGCACTCTTCAGAATTTTCTAGTGCACATTTCTGGTCACATGCCTGGAATTCCAGAGGGTGTATATGCACATTTAGAGTGTGGACAACTACTACCTCTCAGCCTTTTTGATGAGATCAAGCATTAAATGTGTACTGCTCATATACTTGATAAGTTACCCCTTAAATGAATACGGGCATCACATCAAACTTAACAGTCCTTGGGTGCTGTGTTGGTTTGAATGAGAAATGTCCCCCATAGGCTCCAGCATTGAATACTTGGTTCCCAGCTGGTGGTACTGTGTGGGGGTGAGCAAGGTGTAGGAGGCGTGGCCTTGCTGAAGGAAGTATGTAACTAAGAACAAGTCATTAAGGAGGGCTCCTCCATGGTCCTGCTTCAGTTCCTGCCTCCAGGTTCCTGCCCTGGCTTTCTTTTGTGACAGATAGTAATCTATAAGGTAAAATAAACCCTTTCTTCCCCAAGTTGCTTTTGGTCATGGTGTTTATTACACCAACAGAAAGCAAACTGGACAGGTGGCATCTCTTATGGCTGGTGTCCCACTTTGTTTCTCTAGTGCTGGGATGAAACGCTGACTAAAGCAGCTTTGGAAGGAAGGGGTTTATTTGGCTTACTGTTGCAGTTCATCATGGAAGGAAGGCAAGGCAGGAACCTGGAGGCAGGAACTAAAGCAGAGACCATGGAGAAGCACTGCTTACTGGCTTACTTCAAGGTTCACATTCAGCTACCCTGTTTCAACAACTCAGGCCATCTGCCTAAGTATGGTACCATCCACAGTGGCCTAGGCTCTTCCACATCAATCAACAGTTTAAAAACTGCCCCACAAATGTACCCAGAGGCCAATCTGAAGTAGTCAATTCTTTAGTATATGTTCCCTTTTCAACTGTGTCAATGACAACCGAGATTAGCCTTCACAGTAGGTAAGCCATAAATTAAAATATGAAAGTCAGTCAATTGGCATCTGTAACTAAAAGCAGTTGTGGTTACTGGTCGAAGTGCAGAGAATAAGTATTCTGTGTTGTGCTCAGTCACAAATAGGGTATCTGTATACCCCCCCACCCCCACCCCCCCCACACACACAAGCCAAGGCTCAGGGAACATACTAAAAGATGAGGCAAAAGATTGTAAGAAGGGCTAGAGAGATGGGCCAGTGGTTAAGGGAACTTCCTAGTCTTGCAGAGGACCCAGATCCATCTCCCAGCACCTACATGGCAGCCCATGACCACTTATAGCTCCAGTTCCAAGAAATCTTATGCCCTCTTCTGGCCTCCTCAGGCACTGCAGGAACATGGTGTACAGACATACATGCAGGCAAAACATCCATACTTATAAAATAAACATAAGTAAATTGCAAAATAAAAAATAAAGATTTTAAGAGCCCAAGGTTGAGGACTATGTCTTCTGGACAGGACAGGTTTCCTGCTGTCTTGAATTTACAGCAGTTGTGATTGTCTATACAGGAAAGGCCTGCATAAGGCATGCACACGACAAGCCAGTCAACAGCATGGAGGGTGGGAGAGCAGATCAACCCCCTCACTCCTAGTTGAGAAGCTATGGCAAATGGATGGATTCTGGGGAAAGGAGACTCAGTTGTAAGGGTGTGGCCCCTGGTAAATCTACCATGATCCAGTGGCTGGCTCCACACCTGTGAGTATGTGGGCAGCCAAAATGGATTCCAGGGTTATGAAGAAGAGGAGGAGGAAGAAAAAGGAGGACAAAGTTTGGGGTAGATGGGAGTGGAGGTGGATCTGAGAGTACATGGAGAAAGGAGAGGGGTGCATTTGGTCAAAATATGTTGTACACATGTATAACATCTCAAAGAATTAATAAAAATTCTATATTTAAAGGAAAATACTCCCTGGAAACTAAAACAAAGTCGGCTAATTTAAAAGCAAATGAAAATCATAGAAAAGCTAGGTCTTGGCCTATGTTTGACTAAAAAGCCTGAATTCTCTGATTTGGGTGTGGGATTACACATGTGTACATCGGGAAGATGATTTATTTCTGTCTTCTTGGCCTGGTGAGGTAGTGTAATAGAACACTTGTTTAGCATGCACAAGGTCTTTGGTTCAGTGCCCAGCACTGTGAAATAAAATAAAATGTTTTTTTGTCCTCTCAATCTGTTCATTTGTAGAAAAGTATAAGAAGGGCTGGGGAGACAGCTCACTGTGCAAAGAGTTCACCTTGCAAGTATGAGGATCTGAGTTCTGATCCCCAAAGCATACGGTTAAAAGTGGGGGAGGGATGTAACATCACACGTCTATAATCCTAGCCCTGAGGAGGCAGAGAAAGGGAGATTGCTGGAGCTCTCTGGCCAGCCAGCCTGAGTGAGCTCCAGGTCCAGTGAGAGACTCTGTCTTCAAAACCAAGGTGGAGAGTACCTTGGGAAGACTACCGACGTCAGTCTCTGGCCTCACATGTACATGTGCACACATGCATGAGCACATATACAGACATCTCACACATACACAAGAAAAGCGTATTAAAACGTATTTGTCAACGCTGTCTAGGGCCACCACAGGACAATACAATTAGGTGCAATTCAGCTTTAAATTACTCCATATTGGTGAATTACTCCTCTGGTAACTAGGGAATGCCTCTTTATCTACAAAAACGTCCTTTTCTTATATCTTTTCTAATTGGTATTGATATGACCATCCTGGCTTTTCTCTTATCTACTATTTGCTCTGTCTTCCTTGATCTCAACCTTGATCCCTCATTAATATTTTCTGTCACTCAGGCTGTTCTTTTCCTGATGTATTCTCCTCAACCAACTTGTACGTGTTCACATGACACACAGTTCCAGATATCAAAACCTTAGCTAGGAGCCTTGAGATGATCGGAGGTTTGTGGGATTGAGTTAGAGCCTTGTGGTCTCCCCCTGGAGGTGCGGGGAACAGACAGCAGGAGTCAAGCAGGCATGACCAGCCTGTGGAGTCAGGATGTAGATAATGTTCAGTGGCCAAACTAGAGCCAGGAAGATACTTCTGGAAGCTGTCGGCACAGGCAGTTCTGGCTCTGATATTTATAGCTGCATGTAGGTGGGATGATGCTCCTTGGAACACAGAGGAGGTCTCAGCCCAGAGGACCACTCTGTGGCTGAACACTATCCTGTAGAGGATGCGTCAGAGATCGTTGCCAGGTCTCCGCTCCTGGCTGTGTTGGTGGAGAGAGGCACAGCTTCTTAGACACCAAGCCTGCTGATGCCACAACTCCACTCCTAAAATAAGCTTGTGTTCATCCTCTGCTCATGGCCCTTCCTGGAAGGAGCAGGCGGAAGTACTGTACTTTGCTTTATCCAAAGCTTTTGGGCAAAATGGAGGGTCCATAGGCTTTTGATGAACCTTGCTTTCCTGCTTAAGATCCCCAAAGAAAATTGCCAGTCTTCCATGGGACAGAGATGTGAATAAAGAGTTAAAGATGGGGGGGGGTCTTTGTCTTCAATGAGAGCAGGGGTAGAGGTGCCACTTCTGAGATGAGCTGAAGCAATCACGGCTGGGATGCTGGCCAGACAGCATCCTCAAGCTGTGGGGCCTGAGGAAAAATGGCCTTAGAAAGCACTCCTGGAGGACTGATAGACATCACAAAGGCAGGCCTAGATTGACCTTTTTTTAAAATTTGGGCCTCAGCTACCCATCTGTAAATCAAGATGTGTACAGCAGATCAGAGTTTTCCAGACTTCATTCACGTTGTGTTGGTCGCCTTTTGGACATATCTGTGAGCCAACTTTAATCAAGGCCATTGTTCTGTAAATTGGCTTTCTTTTACTTAAGCACTTCCCTTGTGTTAATCAATACCACCTGTAGACTGATGGGCTTGATTCGATGGTTGTAAGATTCTTTCTAAGCCACATTTAATTGAGTAATATTCATTTTTTTGAAGTACTTACAGCTCCCAGAATCTCCTTGAATCGGGGTACAATCGATCAGGTCTGGAAGTTCTCAGGTGATAAGCCCCTTCCAGCTCTAAAGAGTATTTGCACGAAAAAGCTTTTAACTTTTTTTTTTTTTTTGGATTTGGTGCCTTCAAGATTTACTTTGTGCTTCAATATGGGAGATTTTCATAAAAATAAATTGCTTTTCAAAATGTCTCACATGTTTAATGAATGCCTGAGTAGTCTCTAAACAATAAACTATCCTTGTCCAAATAGTCTTTTCCTCTTTCAGTAACAGAGTATTCATATTTTACCGAGATTTGGTCTGGTTTGTTCTTGGAGAAAGTATTTCAAATAATAACCTTTCAGCTAATTTCCCGAAGCATTGACATTCTCATCCTTTCAGACACCATGCTGGTTAATTGTTTGCCAACTCCACACAGGCTCAGGTCATACATTAAGATACGTGAGCAAGTAGATGCTGTTGTGAAGACAGTAGAAAAGTTCATTTCACTTGCCATGGATAACTGCAGGCCCTGTACCTGGAGCAGACTGAGTCCCCTGGTCCTCTGCTCTTCTGCTGCTGCCGTTGCCTGTCACTGGTTTACGTGCCCGTCACTGCTTTACAATGTTGACCACCATTGTCTTTTTGTAAATATGCCCATCACAGCTGAGGATGGAAATCTTGGTCTTCATTCTCCGTGACTGCATGCAACCAGAGCCCCCAGGCACTCCAGGGTGGTGAGCAGCATCTTTTCTCAGTTCTGCCTTGTCATCTTGCTTCCTCTGTGTCTGGCTGATGACTCCTGACTCAGCCTCCTCTTCCCAGGATTCTCCTTGTCCAGCTTTTAACTTTTACCCCAGCTCCCAAAGAGACTAGCAGGAAGACAAGAAGAGCAGCACCCTAGGAGCTAGGCAGGCCCTTTCTTCTCTGGTTCACTTTTCCCCTTTCCTAGAAAAAGTGAACAGAAAAGTCCAAGAGAACCAAAGCCATGGTTCATCCAAACTCAGCATTAATCCACAACCCAGATGACGGCTGGGATGCTGCAAGGTTCGCTCTGGTTACCATGTGGGCTAGAGGCAACATTCATTACTTACCCAATTGTATATTCTGCGCATCCCTCATCCTTCAAACAGGGCTTATTCCAGACACTCTTTAGTGTTGACATTCAACTAGCACGTTCACATCTTACTCTCCCTTCACACCGCAGGCATCTCCTCTCTCCCTCTCAGAGTTGGGAACACGTGTGATACTCTATGCAAACAAGACTTCTGAGTGACAATAATGAATGACTGAGAGAGAGGCTCTGGAAGGCTATAATAATATCTATAAATTAACCATGACCTAGATTCGTTCAGGGTTGTTCTGATTTTTGGTCTTCCTTCAGAATTTTGCCTGGTGTGGACCGCTCATGTCTTCCCTACAGAAGAGACACTGTAGACCTCATATCCAAGCACAGAGGAAGAAGGGATGACTTGGAACTAGCATGTCTGTACACGGAAATAAAGTTTGAGTTCTTTGTGATGTCACTTATCTTCATAGCCATATAAGCTAGAATTAAGAATTCATGCTTTCCAACCTGCCAGAGATTTTAGGACTTTGTGTTATTATCTGTGGTGGTATTGTGTTCCCCAAAATATTGTGTACCCTAATAAACTTATCTGGGGTCAGAGAACAGAAAAGCCACTAGATACTTAGGATAGGCAGTGGTAGCACACACCTTTAATCCTAGCATTCCAGAGGCAGAAATCCCTCTGTTCAAGGATACAGCCAAGCATGGTGACTCACGCCTTTAATCCCAGAAAGCGAGCCTTTAATCCCAGGGAGTGGTGGCTGAAAGCAGAAAGGTATATAAGGTGTGAGGACCAGAAACTAGAAGCTTTTAGCTGGTTAAGCTTCAGGCTTTCGAGCAGCAGTTCAGCTGAGAGCCATTGGGATGAGGACACAGAAGCTTCCAGTCTGAGGAAACAAGACCAGCTGAGAAGTTGGCCAGGTGAGGTTAGCTGTGGCTTGTTCTGCTTCTCTGACCTTCCAGCATTCACCCCAATAACTGGCCACAGGTTTGATTTTATTAATAAGACTCTTTAAGATTCATGCTACAATTATCTGCTTATTGAATAGTGAATGTTGGGACATGATTTTGATACCTGGGGAAAAGGAGACCAAGTTGCTGTAGAACCTGTGAGTTTGGTGTGACAATGACAAGACCTAGGCTTTGCATCATTAGGGTGTCATTAGGCTGTGCAAGCTGCTTGGAGAGAAGGGGGATGGACTCTTCTGATCAGTCAAGAGATCCAAGGGCTAAGTCTGCTCTCAGTGGAGTGGACATAACTTATTGTCCAAACTAGAACCTTCCAAGAATGAAAGTAAGTGTATGAACATCCTGCAGAAATGAAAAGACTGTCTATAGAGAGTTGTGTTCAAGTCCTCAACCATAGACTTAATTTCTTACAATCACCTACCCAAAGGTCCTCAGAATCCTGGAGCTCTGTCCAAATGTCTCTGGTGAGTTTCTTAGATCAGTGTACTATATGTGACCACCATGCAACCACCCACCGAAGGTTCTATTCATGAAGTCGCAGGCTCACAAACATATCCAAGTGCTGAGGACAGGGCTGCTATTAGCATTAGGACCGAATTCACCTCCAGCATCCCAACTGGCGAGGGGAGCTTGTCAACTCTGACTTAAAGCCCTCTGTTACTACAGGGTGCTTTTTCAGCCTGTGTCTGTAGGGGGCACCCCAGAGCACCTCCCGTCACCACCAGTTCCTAACATACAAGGACTCCTAGAGACCCCAGGACATGGGGTCAGGAACACTGTCTCTTTCTTTCTAAGCACTTGGATTCTGATCTTGCTTCCAGTCAGATGGAGATGGATGACAATTGCCAGCAATACAATGTGGTCAGGAGTAGCTGGTGTCGGGTTCATTTAGGCTAATCCCTAAATACCTTCCAGACATTCCTCTCTTGCGTTCTAGTCACAAGCGTTGGGATGCTGTGGGGCTAGGAAAAGGCAAGGCCTGGCCCCTGAGTGACTTCATGGGATAGCACCTCTTCCCAGGCCTCCTCTTTCAACAGCTCACAGTCAACATGATATGAGCACAGGCTACTCTGAGGCTAGGGTAGAGTTTAACTGCTCTGCTGTCACCACCCACAGGTCATAAAGGTTCGGTCCCCAGGTGGTGCTGCCAGGAGCTTCTGTGGATCTTTAAAAGGTGAGGCCTGTGGGACGGCCTAAGATCTTCTGAAATATCTCTACAAGTCTTGTCTACTTTCCTTGTCCCTGGAAGGACTGTAGGACAATTCCTTCCCTGATGCTGTCTTTCATTCCAGGAGAAGACAGGCCAGTGCTGGGGATAACATGAAGTCTGCTTCAAATATATTTTCTTGCTGTGGCTGAGCCCTTCCCTCCTATCACTGTCCTGAACTTCTCGCCCATGTCGGACTCAGGCCAGTCTTCGTTCTGATTCCAGAAGGACCATTAGCTACTTCATACACTCCCATTATGACATCCTGTCATCTACTGCCTTCAAGAGAGGCCAAGCCACTGAAGCTGCCTCATCTAAACCATAAGCTTAATAAACATTTTTTTTCATAAGTCAGCTGCCTCAGGTATTTTACTGTGGTGATGCAAAACTACCTGGTACATGATGTCAATCTGCTGGAGTTGATGGGTCATCTCCCCTGACCAATATACATTCCCAGTCATTTTTCAAATTAGCCAAAACAACGGTAATAAAGAAAGCACCCTACTGTCAAAAGATCATGGCACAGAGGTTGTTACTCTTCTGGACTTTCAGGTGCTACAATGGGATGGAGCAACGAAACTCCTGACCTACTTTCCTACCATGCTGCTGGGCTCTGAGCCCTTACAAGCCTCTTCCCCCTACAGTGTACCTGGGCAGGCAGCAGGCATGGAGGGAGAAGGGAGGTGATTTGAGCTTCAGCTACGGCCTTCCCTCCAACATGGCTTTGCTGTCCAGATGGAGAGTCATATAAACAAGAAGTCCCTGTTCTCCATCTGAGTGTCAGCCAGCGCCTTGCTCTCAGGCATCCACAGGCTGGGGCTATGATCTCCGTTTATAGTTGGGACCTCCTCTGAGAGCTAGAAATGTGTCCTGTGTAAACATTCTGAGCATGTCCTGACAGATGCATGGCTCCTGTGGTGCCCATGGGCACAACAAAGACATCACTTGCCTTCCTCCACTCCAGCCCATCAGTCATCCAGGGACACACCCAACTGATTCCCCTGCCAGGCTTCTTGAACCTATCTTCAGCTGCAATTCTCTGCTTTCCATTGGTTCTGTAACTTATGAGCTGTGTGACCATGGGCAAGTCAGTTCACCTCTCTGAGCACTAATTTTCTCAAATGAATAATGAAATAACCCCAGAAGACTCTCCCTTATCACTAGCACTTGAAAAACGTATGTGTAGAAAACCTCACACAAAGGCAGGAGGCTCCAGGGTATCTCTACAAGCATTAATTCCTTTCCTCCTCCTTGGTCCACCCTAGTGTAATCCCCACCTGACATTGGCTCTCATCCCCACAGTCGGCAGTAAAGAACCCAGTGACAGGGACATTTTGCCACCTCTACACCAGGTCTGCTTTGGCCATGTATTCCTGCTGGTGCTGAGGCCCCGCCCTCCTGTCATTGACCTGGACTTCCCATCTATTGGCACTTGAAGCTCTTGTGACTGTTCACTCTTTCGTTTTGTCTTGGAGACTCATGACCAACTGCCTGCCTCCACCTGTGACCTCTGATCTCTTACCTATGACCCTCCTCCAGCTGTCCTCTTTGTGACAGAAGGCAAGTCTTTCTGGCCTGAATCACTCTATTGTATCCCTTCCTGGCTCTGTGTTTACTTCCTTAGGATGTTTTTCTTTTCTTTTCTTTTCTTTTTTTTTTTTTTTTGTATCCCCTTGAATTTTAGGAACAAGACCCTATGGGTACCCTTTTGTGAGCAATGAAGATGCTCATGTTTCCATCTATCCACAGTGTCAGAATTTACCGAGTGGCTATTTCAGTGGCATTTGGCTACAACTTGTCAAGTAGACCTGATTTTCTTTGCCACCTGGCTACTGGAAAACACATGGAGATTGTTTTATTCCAATATTAACTAATGTTAGCTCTCAGATCACACATTACACATAGCAATATGTATGTAATATATTTGTGGAAATATATATATATGTGTGTGTATACCTACATGTAGGTTACAGAATGGCCACAAGAAGGTTAAAGACATCATTGAAGGCCCTCAAAAGAAGCCAAAAGAGGCTAACAGAAATGCAAGGCAAGTTTCTTCAGGCATTAGATAACCCACCCTTATGGCGGTCTGCTGGAGGACCCACTGTAGAGTCAAGCCACAGAATCAGAATTCAGTTGGGCCTCAGGGTTGAGTCGTCCTGTCCTGACAGGATGAAAGACTGTGACATCCATACAAGCAAAGTACAGAACAGATTCCAGATGGGCAGACAGGTGGACAAGTGGCAGAAACTAGAACAGGTCACATCAACAGCGGTGACTGAGTCAAGCTGAAACTCCTGGGACAGTCAGGATTTCTCTGCCTGTCAGTCCCTTGACACACACCCTAGGGGGTCAGCTGACAGGATGGCGGGGGGGGGGGGGGGGGTGGGCATCAGCATCTCAATGTCTTCCTCCTTATGGGGTCCAGGTGAGGGTGCCACATCCCTTCTTTGATCTGGAGTGTTTGATAATTGTTTGGTCCTGGTTTTCCTGATACAATTTTAAGTATACTAATGTGCTCATATGGTCCAGTTTACTTGAGCAAATTTAGAGGGGGCTTCCTTTCAGAAATAAGTAAGTTATCAGTCTGTGTCCTGTGGGTGGCACTGAACATATGGTATTATGTGTCCACCAAGGTGCAGAGTCATCCTGCCTCTGGGATTATACTCAAAATGCTATCAAATGCTGCTTCTGAAGTGGAGTCTCCCAAAGCAAGACAGCCTGAAAAGCTAGTGTTTCCCAAAGCATGAAGTGCTGTAGAGCAAGGCACAGCCTGAACTCAGCAGGGATGGATCAAAAAACATCCATATAACATGGGACTTAAACTACTCCTGAGCAATAGGCAAGCCTGCTGAGCAGACTATACCCACGTGGAGGCAGTTATCCATGATGGCAAGGCCATACCCTGGAGCAGCCGTAATCAGCTCACAGAACCAGATGGCTTCCCTAAATTCACAACAACTGACTTCTCGAGACCACCATACAGAACTGGGAGGGAGATAACGACAAACCGGACTATCCCTCACCCAGGACTGCCTAGTTAGGCATAACTCCTGATCCCTGCACCATTTCCCCTCCATTCAAACCTAGAACACCCCAAAGACAGAATTGGGGTCCCCGGGCCCCTTTATGTCCTTCTCTTCTCCAAATGACCACATTTAATGTATCTCTCTCCTGTCCTTTCACTTACTTATCTCCCTTTTTTCATCGGTTTGGATGGTGGTGTTCTTTGAAACAGGAAGCCCAGGATGGCCTCAGACTCACTGTGTCGCCTGAACTGGCTTGAACCTCCTGCCTTCTGTCTCAAGAGCTGGAATTACAAGTGTATGTGACCATGGCCTGCTCACTTGATTCTTCAACCAGCACACTGAGAATGAGTGGCAGGGCTTACTCAGGCTTTGGGCTCTCCTAAAACCAGGGCAGTTGTCCTTAAAACCTCAGTTACTTTTCAGTACCTGAGGACATTATTCTTCTGTAGCATGTCATCTCAACATCTGGGTTCCGCTCATGTCAACTGAGTGACTAAATCAATCACCGAGTGAGTGATCAAGTGAATATGCACACCATGGAAATTAAAATGGGGTATGACCTCCCTGCAGACGCTCAGCCTCAAATCCCCAGACTTCATCCATCATTGCAGGGGTCCTGTACCCAGTAGCACTAATCCATGACATTACATTGTATTTTTAGTTCCAGAAGGAAGTTTTGGTTGACATGTGTGCCTTAAAAGTTAGAGTAGGGTTTGAGCAGGTAGCTCAGTAGATAAGAGCACTTGCTGCTCTTGCAGAGGACCCAGGTTCAGTTCCCAGCACCCACAAGCCAGCTCACAACCATCTCTAACTCTAGTTCCAGGTGAGCCCAGGCCTTCTTCTGGGCTCTTCAAGCAATGCATGTACGTGGTACACATACATACATGCAGGTGGAACACCCATACACATAAAATAAAAATAAGTAAATCCTTTTCTAAGTCAGAAGAAAATGCTGCTGCCACTTCTCTTTGGAAGAGGGGCCAGACAGAGATGGCGCTCTGCTTGTAAAAAAGAACCTCCAGAAACATGAAGCCTTGGAGCCAGAATGTTGCTTCCTTGGCTGCATTTGATTCCCTTGTGGCCAGCTGTGGCCTGGGCAAGTATTGCCTCTCTTTTCAAAGTCTTCTGGGAGCTGCTTCCTGCCTGTAGGAATACAGGCCTGGGTGCCACCATGCGGCACACTAAGGTGTGCTGGGGCCAGTTTGTGCTAGCTTCCTAGAACTAAATGCTAAACTTTCAGGAAGTCTGCAACCCAGGTGACATCATGCAGGGACCTTAAAATAGTCCGCAGTAGGAGTATTCACAAGGGAGACTGCAGAGGCTTCAGATAGGGGCTTCTAACCCAGAGGATGTGCATTCACCAACACCCACTGGTCCCTCTCCCGTGTGCTTTTGGAAACTGTGGTAGTTAGTGTTAATTATCAGCTTTCCACATCCAGACCCACGTGGGAAAGTGAGTCTCAAAGATGGATTCTCCAGATCAGACTGTTCTGTGGGTATGTCTGTGGGGGCTTGACTGCATTAACTGATGTGTGAAGACAGCCTACCGTGAATACCACTATTCCCTGGATTTGTGCCCTGGACTGTGTATTGTGGTGATAGTGTGTCCCCCAATATATTGTGCACCCTAATAAACTTATCTGGGGTCAGAGAACACAACAGCTACTATATTAAACATAGGTTTAGGCAGTGGTAGTGCACGCCTTTAATCCTAGCATTCTAGGGCAGAGATCCGTCTGGATCTCTGTGAGTTCAAAGCCACATTGGAAACATCCAGGCATGGTGACACAGGCCTTTAATCCCAGGAAGTGATGGCAGGAAGCAGAAAGGTACATAAGGCGTGAGGACCAGGAACTAGAGCTCTTTTTAAGCTTTTAAGCTTTTAGCAGCAGTTCAGCTGAGATCCATTCGGATGAGGACACAGAGGCTTCCAGTTTGAGGAAACAAGATCAGCTGAGGAATTAACGAGGTGAGGTTAGCTGTGGCTGGTTCTGCTTCTCTGATCTTTCAGTATTCACCCCAATACCTGGCCCCAGGTTTGTTTTTATTAATAAGACCTTTTAAGATTCGTGCTACAGTGTAAGAGTGGGAAAAGTGAGCTGAGCACTAAGAAAGCATGCATTCACGTGTGTGCTCTTGACAGTAGATGCGAAGTGATTCACAGCTTTATGTTCCTGCAGTCGTGACCTCCTTGCTACAAGGAATATAACCTGGAATTGTGAGTGAAAATAAGTCCTTTCTCCTCTAAGCTGCCTTTATGGGGTATTTTCTCACAGCAACAGAAATTAAACTAGGCCAAAAGCCAAAATGGCATGGGCCCCTGACACGATCTCAGCCTTCTGCTAGGGGAGTAGAGAGACTCCCCTTTTCATTTACATTTTAAATTAGCATACAACATACATTTCATTGTGACACTTTAGACACCTAGACTTTGCTCCTGTTCATTGTCTGTGGTTGTCTCTTGCTCTCCCTCTTCCCCTGCCATTGCTTTCTTTTCTTTTCCTTCCCAGTAATTCCCTTTCTACATTCCTTTATATGCATCTGTGTGAATATATGTACATACATATTTCACAAATATATTTCATATATATATGTCTAGATTCTGAATATGAGAGAAAATGCAAGATATTTGTCTATCTGAATCAGGCTTGGTTTGCATAACATAGCCCATTCATTTTCCTGCAAATGTCATGATTTCACTTTTCTTTACAGCTGATAAACCACCACTGTGCATACAAACCACAGTTCCTTATGCACTCCTCTGTAGTGGTCATCCGGGTCGGTTCTATTTCTTAGCTGCTGAGGACAGCACAGCAATAAACATGGATGTGCAAGCATCACTGTGGTATGCTTAGAGTCCTCCAGGTGCACACCCAGGAATAGTATTGCTAGATTTATTTTTGAGGGATGAATGAGGGAAGTGTATGGCCTTCTACCCACAAGTATGCACTACCTCTTACATGGGAGGAAGAGAGGACCCTCCTAGTTGTGTGGCAGAAGGCATGGGGCTGAGATTGCACCATCTAGCTCTTACCACTGGAGAGTCCTCTCTGATGCCCAAATTTGGTCTTGCTATTTTCCTACTCAACAGTTTCTTATGGCTCCCTGTGACCTTCCAGGCACACTCAAGTCCTAATCTCCTTCATTACCTGTAGATGAATTTCTAAATGGTCTTAATAAATAAAAAACACAGAGCTAAATATAGGGGTGAAAGCCTTAGAGAAAGATCAGAGGAATAGGACAAACCATGAACTAACCTCACCTCACCAACTCCGCAGCTTCCAAAGAGAGTGACTTCCTGTCTACCCAGGCTTATATGCCTTGCTGTTCTGCCATCTGATTTGCTCTCTGTCTAGCTACATCACTTCCTCTTCCTGGCCAGCTCTGTCACTTCCTGTCTGTACAGGTCTCCAGAACTCTATGGTTGGTACTGGGATTAAAGGCGAATGTCATCACACTTGGCTCTGCTCCCTAGTGTGGCCTTGAACACACAGAGATCCTGTCTGCTAAGTGATAGGATTAAGGCATGTGCTACTGCTGGCAGACTTCTTTGTTTACTTAAAATGGCTTGTTATTTCCTCTGATCTCCAGGTAAACTTTATTTACTAAAGCACAAATAAAATATCACCACTGTCACTCTGAATGCTGTGAATGTGTTGCTCTGATTGGTTGATAAATAAAATGCTGATTGGCCAGTAGCCGGACAGGAAGTATAGGCAGGATATGCAGACAAGGAGAATTCTGGGAAGAGGAAGGCTAAGTCAGAAGTTGCCAGCCAGACACAGAGGAAGCAAGATGTGAAGGCAGAACTGAAAAAAGGTACCATGGCTAAACATA
>CABHPP010119873.1:20235-45306 GCA_902168425.1 Peromyscus attwateri | reverse complement strand
CAGACTACACCCTGTAAGCCAATCTCATAAATCCAGTGTATTTGGACGTATGGATATATCCATCTCTCTCTCTCTCTCTCTCTCTCTCTCTCTCTCTCTCTCTCTCCCTATATTTATATATTCTGTCAGTTCCAATCCTTTAGGGAACCCCATTTAAGAGGGGAAAACTTTCCAGGAAAAGGAAATGACAGCCACAAAGGCCCTCGAGCAAGACTATGTGTGGATATTTTTCTTTCAGGACATAAATCAATCTCAAACTGACTAGAACCTTCCTCCTTACTAGATAGCTTTTATAGTGCCAGAAGATGCTGTGCAGGCTGCAGGGAGTTGGGGGCAGAGAGGATGTCAATGATCTTACCCAGTGCTGGTCCCTGCATGTTGCATCACTATTCCACTAGACAAGATGTCCCCCCTGGTACAATAGTGGTGTGACTGTTATGGGGTAACAAACCTCATTCTGACTGGATTTGAAGCCACTCTACTTAAGGAAATTTCCTGCCTGGTTTTGTAATTCTCATCCAAAGCTCACGCCTAGAGAGGTCATAGACCCTAGGGTAGACACCACTATTGTTCTTTTGCCGACTGGTCATGCTGTTGACGGTCTTCTAAATATTACGTTTATACTTGTAGACCTGGCCTACTCTCAACCTTAGTCAGAAAAGCTTCTTTTTGTCACCAGTAGCAATAGATGTTGAGATGCATAACTCATCAAAGCGCTGAGAGTAAGTGTATTAGTCAGAGTTCCCTAAAGGAATAGAACTAATAGAATACATATACATATATGTATGCACATACATATGAATTTGTGGCTTATAGGCTTTGATCCAGTCCAGCCAATTCAACAATGACTATTCAGTCCACAAGGCTGGATGTCTCAGCTTGTCTTCAGCCTATACTGGAATCCCAAAAGAAGTAAGTTCTAATACTAGTGAAGGAATGCCTCAGCAACAGGATACATGGATTTTCCAGTGAATGAGAGGGGAAGCAGGAAAAAAGCAAAGGCCTCCATCTTTCATGCCTTTTATGTAGGTGGACACTAGAAGGTATGGCCCAGAATCAGGGTGGCTCTTCCCATCTCAAATGATCCAATCAAAAAAAAAAAATCCTTCACAGATGTGTGTAGTTGGGTTTTTGTTTGTTTGTTTGTTTTTTATTTTTTTTCTCTGCTGGCCCAGAGAGGCAGAGAAAGCACCAGCTGACCTTCCCCTGATGAGAGCTTTCTCCTATGCTGTCTCAAACAAAACTCCTCACACTGAGTGTCCCTCCCTTCTACTTCCTGTGTCTCTATCCATCCTCCTGACTCCCTCTTACTCGCTATCATTTTTTCTATGTTCACCTCCTGTCAACTGGCTGCTTGCTCCACCTCTTGACCTATGGTTGACTTTATTGTCAGGGCCTGCCAACAGTCAGCTGGGTAGCTGGGTAGAGGTGTGTGGATTAAAGAGACAATGAAGAAGACAGAAGAGTCAAGAGGTCTGCCGGTCAATGCCGGACAGCCCCGAGTTTATTTCACAGCCAGCTTATATACAGTCTTGAAGGACAGAGGTGGAACAATGCACAGCCCAGGTATTCAGCCACTGTCTATCCTGCCTTGCGTCAAGGAGCAGGCAGTTTCTTTTTCTATCTCAATGTACCTCTGGCTGGCATCAGCAGTCTGCATCTAGCTAGATAGTGTGTTCCTTCCTGTGGGCTAATCAGGACTTTCTCACAGCCCTTCAAGGAGACTCTGTGGGCTAATCAAAACCTTCTCACAGTCTTGGAGCAAACAAGCCTGAACTCTATTGACTCAGAATAGACTTCAGATTCAAATTGGGAAACTGAGTCAGTTGTGGGCTCCCACACTTTATTTAATCCTATTTACAGTATTCAAGCAGAAAACTCTTGGATTAAAGGTATGAGCTAGGGCTGAACCACACCATACCTTGAAGCAGGTTTTTCAAATAAATAATGCAATCTTGGGGTTCACAGTGTGATCATATATCCCATAAGAGTATGCATATTTGAAGTATACCAGGCAGGTGCATAGTGATGTTTCAATATACATTTTGATATGATAAATCATTATCAAGTTAATTCATTGTCTTAGTCAATATTTGTTTGCTGTGAAAAGACACCATGATGTTTGGCAACATTATAAAGGAAGACATTTAACTGGAATTGGCTTACAGTTTTAGAGATTTAGTCCATTTTCACAATGGCAGGAAAAATGGCTGCCTGCAGGAGATGTAGCTAAGAGCTCTACAGCCAGATCAGCAGGCAGCAGGAAGATAGAGACTAGGCCTGGCTTGAACATTTGAAACTCCAAACCCACCCCCCAATGACACATTTCCTCCAACAATGCCACACCTCCTAATAGTGTCACTCCCTGATGACCAAGCATTCAAATATATGAGCCTATGGGGACCATTCCTATTCAAACCACCACATGAATATATCTAGAAGTGCTTACTAGATAGAATCATATATACCAAGTACCGTGGGTTCCTAAGAAAACCAAGAGATCACTACATCACATGAAAAGCTCTCAAAAGCCGCTGGAACAAAAGCAGATTTCTCTAAGCCCACTTTCTTCCTCACATCGGCAATGGATGGGAGATGGTGTGAGCAAGCATGGCCACACCAAGGCTGGTGACTACAGAAGCCCTGCAAAGACTAAAGAGCATCTCTGGAGAGAGTCGTCTGCATCCTGTGCTAAAGTCGACTCGAGCTTCATCATGGGTGGGACGGACTCATCCTTAAACTGGCCATTTCTTACCTCCATCAATTACTCCTTCATATTATGGCTTTTACATAGATCAATGCTCCCTTCCCTGCCTGTTCCTGTTGACCTTGGCAATGGAGGGTTCTAGGTATGAACTTGAGTGAAGCTCTAGTCTTTAGACAGGAGGACCACATGAGGATAGCTCATCATAGCTCCTAAGTTCAATAATGGGCATGCAGGCTTTAATAAAACATCAGCCTTGGGCTGGAGAGGTGATTCAGGGATTAGGAGTACTTGTTGCTTTTGTAAGACAAAGGTACGGTTTCCAGCACCCAAATGGAGACCCTCAACTATCTATAACTCCAGACCCTGGGGGATTGAATACACTTTTTGGTCCTCTGCAGACACCAGACACCAATGTGATGCACAGACATAAATGCAGGCAAAAACACCCATCCATATAAAATAAAAATAGTGGAAAAGTTATCAGCCTTCCATAGTTAATGAGCGGTCTTGTATATGCAATCACTAGTAAAATGGGTTGGTGTTGGTTTTGGTTTGGAGGCATGGTCTTACTATATAACCCACGCTGGTATCTCCTGGCTCAGTGTCCTAAATTCTGGCATTATCCCATACTCAGCTACAGTGAGATGTTTTGGAAAATTGGGTTTCTAGAATCACCGGTAGCCTTTGGCTACATCCTTTACTTCTGAATGACAGGAGAGAAGGGCACTATCCATTTCCAGAAGACAGTCAAGCGTTTGGACTGAGGGTGTCTCTCCTTCACAGCATTAATCACTTTCATGTCCTCTTCATCCAGGAGCCAACTGAGCATCTCAAGCCTGGTGAGGCTGGGCAGTCGGGACACACACTGACTCAGAGCCTTGACAGTGGTGGCCTGAACTTGGATGGAATCTGGGATTCGCCTGCAGATGTTGAGCACTTGTAAGCTTGGCATGTTGTCCAGGGCTTGAAAGAAATGTCTGTACCCTTCCTCTGTAATCTTGTGATTCATTGAAAGATCTAAGGTCTCAAGTTTCTGGAAACCTCCACTGGTTGCTCCCTTGGCTGGAAAACAAAACATTTATATAAAAAAAAAAATCTTGACAACTTCAGTAATGGTGACAAGTTATTGGTACCACTCCCACACCCACCATGATGAAAGTGGGAAATGTTCAACATGGCGTTTTAGAGAACATTCTTTGAAAGCACTAAACTGCTGCTTGGTTGATAGGAAACCACCTGTCCAAAGCGCAAGCAGTTTGGAGGAAGCAGAGGTCAGGAAGTTGAGCACACACAGCTTTGGCTGTCATGGCAATGTGTACTTCTCTTCTGGTCTCACAGAAGGACGTACGTGACGGAAAGTTACAGTACAAGGAATTGAGAAATTGTGGCAACAGTGTCTCCATTTTTGAAGATTAAGGAAGGTGGCAGTCCTAACAGCTTGTCCTCTCACTGGCTACTACAGTGTCTTCCACCTATAGCCCTGAAGGGACTCCCTGGTTACTGAGAGCAGAGGCTCTGAAGGAAATGGAGCCAAAACATGGTGAGTTCTCAATGGCCATGGACCCATGACTTTGGAAGTAAAGATCTAGTCCAGCTTCAGGTTTGTTTTTAACTGTCTACCCACTGTCTCTAATAAGGGAAGCACTAGGGTTGATTTCACCCAGAACCATGTGGTAGCTTGAGTTTAAGACAGAGGCCTTAAGAAAGTGTTTCCACTGTGTCCTTAAGGGATCTTCTATGATAGTCAGGGGTATTCCTCAGTCCTGAATAGAGACTCCTCTGGAAGGACTAGAGGAAAGCTCAGTTTCCCCTTCCATGGCCTATCATCCCCTGGTTTCCTTTACTCTTCATATCACACTATACACTTATCTGCTTCTATGGTGTGTGCAAGTGCTGTCTCCTAGCTGTGAATTAGACACTGGCCAGGAGTAACCTGTCAGCTGTCCACTGAAAGATGGACACTGTTGCCATGGTGAGATGGCTCAGCTGGTAAAGGCACCTTCTGGGCAAACCTGATGTCCTGAGTTTAATCTGTGGAACCCACATTGTAGAAGAGAACCAATGAAATTGCGCTTTGATCTCTATATACTTGCCACAGCACAGTCTCTCTCTCCCTCCCTCTGTCTGTCTCAATAAATAAATGGATAAATAAATAAATAATAAATGTTTTTAAAAGTCTTAGTAAGGTAGGCAATTTTTAAAAATTTCATTTCAAGGCCAGGATGTGGTGACCCATGCCTTTAATCTCAGCACTCCGGAGGAAGAGGCAGGCAAATCTCTTTGAGTTCAAGGCAATCCTGGTCTACAGAGCAAGTTCCAAGATAGCCAGGATTATACAGAGAAATCCTGTCTGAAAAAATAAAAACAAGGGCAGGAGAGATGGCTCAGCGGTTAAGAGCATTGATTGGCTGCTCTTCCAGAGGTCCTAAGCTCAATTCCCAGCAACCACATGATGGCTCACAATCATCTATAATGAGATCTGGTGCCCTCTTCTGGCATGCAGGCATATGTGCAGACAGAACACTGTATACACAATAAATAAACAAATAAAAATAAAAACAAAACATTTCTAATTGTATGTTTATTGGTGTTTTGCCTGAACCACAAACATGTCCACAGAGGTCAGAAGAGGGCGACTGGTCCCCTGGAACTAGAGTTACAGATGGTTCTGAGCAGCTGTATGGGTGCTGGGAATCAAACCCAAGTCCTCTGGAAGAGCAGCCAGTGCTCTAAACTGCTGAGCCTTGTGTACAGCTCCAAAACTAAGTGTTTCCTGTTTTGTTAACATATATTTACTGAGTCTCTACCATGTGTCAGGCAACCAGTGCTGGGTTCCCAGAGGAAAAAGTATCTGCTCTTCAGTGTGAGAGGGCAAGGGATTCCTGACTCCCAAATCTATTTGAGATCAATTGCTAGAAATGTTTTAACCTAACATCCTGGAAAAGAGTGAAAGACCATCGCCATTTATACTAAGCAACAATGAGAGAAGCTATAAAACGCTGTGCAAATCATAAGGAGAGAAATGCAAGCTTTATTTGATACACAATATATCACCACAGAACTTGGGACCTCACACAATCTAAATGAGTACTGCTGAGCTACACCTCCAGTCCCACAGCTGGGGATTTAAACACACCCTCTGGGATTAGTTATGGCATAAAGAATGGAACCTACCTCAGGTGGAGATATCCCCTTTGCTCCTCCTTAAGGGTTAATCATGGGGGGCAGGTCAGGGTCCTGGCTTGGAGACCACCCTTAGGAGGATGGGTTCACCTAAGATAATGTGATTTTCCTCCCAGAATTCCAGGCCCCTGGTGCAGGGCCTATGAGCCAACCCTCCATTAGGTTTGGTAGGGTCTGCCCATCTCAGAAAGGTACAACTATATCTTTTACTTTTCTTCTGCCTTTTTCTTTCAGGTGATGGTCAATCCAAAAGCTTTTCCTCAACTAAAGCTTTGTGTTTTCTTACCCACGAGAATCATCAGAGTGCCTAAACTGTAAGAGATTGACAAAACCTCCCAGAGCCAGAACATGAAGCAAACGGTGGTGAGGGTGAAAATGGGAACAACACCATGGAGAGGTTTGATCCTTTGTTAGTTAATTGTTTGTGCTCAAAGTGTCATGTTACCCAGCCTAGCCTTGAACTAGGAAATCCTCGAACTCTTGAACCTCCCAAGTGTTGAATTACAGGCATGTGACACATCTAACCAAAACACACTTTTAATCAGTCCATGTGAGGTAACTTAGAAATTCCACCCTAGAAATTACTAAACATGGACACTGTATGAGAAAGTTCTTCGAAGCACTCCATAGATACCAACTACTAGAAACAACTCAAGTGCCCACTGAATGGACACACAGAGTGCAGATCGGTCAAATAATGGAATGAGACACAGCAGTGAAATCAATCACTCTGGTCACATGTGTTACTAGGAATATGAAGCGCACACACATGTTCAGACAAAACAGACAAAACAGTTCCTATTGCACAGTCCCCCTTCCATGAGGAGTCTGTGGCAAACGACTCTACCTAGTAAAGAAAGCAGTGCAGTGGTCGTCTGTGGAGGAAGAGGAGGGCACAGTTGCAGAATGCACACAGGTCTGCGTCCTCATCTGGTTGACTCTACACTTACTTGGATAACAAAATTTTCAGCAATGTGAACAGGAACATTGATCCAATTCTACATTTCAGCTTGCTCCACATTTGTTTACATATTGTCAATATTCAATTGACTAACAGAGGATCTGCCAGGTGTATGGAACACCAAGTGTCAGAACAGATTTAGTGGTCCATGGTGCAGGGGTAGAACACTGATCTAGTGTGTGTAGGGGGCACTGAGTTCAGTTTCCAGTACTGGGGAAACAAACCACAGGTGGATGGCTTCTATAACCCCACTTAAAAAAAGGGAGGCTGTTGATCTTCCCAGTCAGAACGGGATAAACCTATCTGTAGAAGGACACGAGATGAAACAGTGTGGTGGTGGAAATGGGGAACAGTTTGGAAGATTCCCATTCTAGACATTCACAGCAGACAGCTCCAATGATGCCACTGCTTCCACACAAGGGGAAACCCTTTCCCTGAGGGAAACTCACCGATTTCCATCACACTGTCATCATCCAAAGTCTCCTTAAAGGCAAGAACTCGGAGACATCGAAGCTGTAGACATTGCCGGACAATCAGTTTGGCCACTTGGTGAATCCCATCCCCACTGGGAAGGAACAGTTCCTCCAGGTTCCTGAGAGAACCCAGAGCCTGTGCTGTGGGAGACACCACAAAGCCATCCTCAGTAGTAGTCCCATCCTGAGCGAGCAGCTGATGACCTAGACCTTCTGCAGTCTAGGAGGCGCCACCTAGCAGGGGCCCTCCTCGTCACTGTCCTCTCCAAGGAAAGGAGAAGGGGTCAGCACACAGCTGCTGCCTGCTGCTCTCTGCAGCTGGTTCTTCCATCCTCCCCCAGCCTGACTCTTCACACAGGTCCAGGCTGTCTTTCCATTTCTGCTCTCTCTTCTAAAGCAGGGCCTCCACTGCAGGTCACTGTCCTAACTGCACAGAGACTTTGGCCCCTTCCCTTGCCATCCCACCTCCTGTAATCCCTCTGAGGACATCCATCTGGCTGTCCCATTCTGCCCTTTAAATGCATGTAAATTCTTTGTTCCACAGTGTGGAGACTTAGCACTCATTATACTCCATGTCTTTTTGGCACAATTACCATGTGATACATGCTAGTCATCATCTGGGTGCCTGATTCTCTCCCTGATATTTTAACACACTGAATTACCCATCTAATCTCCCCATAAACAAAACTCACATGTATGCGTCCACACACACCCTGTTCCTGTCTCTATATGAAGAGAAGAGAAAGCAAGGGTAGACTCAGGCTCTCTTTATGCATGGTAAGTTTGAGAAACATTGTGAAGGTACAGCTCTGTACCCCATATCTGCATTCTCTTCCTTCCCTTTATTTAACTTGTTAGAGTGTTTCCCATGAAAGCCCATTATTTTCACATTCAGTTCAAAGTACCTAAACTTAAGTCAAAGTACCTAAACTCTTCTTACACTTATCATTTTGTTGATTCTGAGTCATATTTTCTTAACCTTAAATAGAAGTTTTAGTATGTATTCCAGAAACCATTGAAACAAAAAGGACATTGCATATTTGGAGTGTGTCCCAGACAATGACATTACACAGTGTTATCATGACCAAATTATCTCCTAAGAAGTCAGTGAGCCTGAGAACTTTGCATTTAATGAGATCATGTGTCAGGATGTGTGTGACCAACAATGATGGCATCTGGGGGTGATACTGAGCATCACTATGGTGTCCTCCTAAGGACCAGAATAACTGGTACAGTTGACCCTCTGTATCGACACATTCCACCCACCACAGGTTCATTTTTTATTACATTTAATTAATTGTGTGTATGTGTGCGTGCGCGCGCGTGTGCGTGCGTGCGTGTGTGTGTGTGTGTGTGTGTGTGTGTGTGTGTGTGTGTGACAGAGTGTGTGTAGAGGTCAGAAGACAAGATGCCTCAGTTAGTTCTCTCCTTCTACTATGCATGTCCCGGGGAGAAAGTGGCTTCAAGCTTGGCAGCAAGCTCTTGTAATGCTCTGAGCCATTTTACCAGACCTGAAATAATTTTAAAATTATGTCCATGCTAAACATACACAGGCATTTCCCCCTTGTCATATTCCTTGAACAACACAATACTGTTTATGTAGCACATTTTGTATTAGGCATTGCAGGCAATCCAGAGATGGTTTGACGTACATGGATGATAGGGTCACGTGCAAACACTACACCTTTTATATCATAGACTGGAGCGTCTTCTAAATGTTGGCAGCAGCAGCAGCAGTCCCAGAACCAATCACCATGGATGTTGTTCCCGGCCGTTTTATGTCAAATTGACACAAGCCAGAGTCATTTTGGGAGAGGGACGCTCAATTGAGAAAATGCCTCCACCAAATTGTCTTGTGGGCCTGTCTGAAGTGCATTTTCTAGATGGACGACTGACGTGGGAGGACCCAGCTTACTGTGGGTGGTTCCACCCCTGGACAGGTGACCACGGGTGCTATAAGAAAGCAGGTTGAGCCAGCCAAGAGGAAAAAGCCAGTAAGCAGCAGACCTCAGTTCCTGCCTTCAGGTTTCTGCCCTGATTTCCCTCAGCGATGGAGTGAGACCTGAGAGTTGAGAGCTGAAATAAACTCTGTGCTCCCCAGGCTGCTTTCGGTCATGGCGCTTTATCATCGCAGCAACAGAAACCCTGACCAATAATCAAGAGACAACCATTCACAGCTTGCTCTGTTGTGGGTTCACTGGAGAAGGTGGAGTGGGGGAAGGGGAAAAGGAGGAGGAGGTGGGGGGAGGGGGCAGGGGAGATAAAGAATAAAGAAACACTGTTTTATAAACCTACCAAACTTTTCTGATGTTTCCTTATCTGGAAATTGTTGGCGTTTAAGATTCAGTATCTTCAGGGGAACAAAATTTGGCAAAATAGTGACTAGGAAAAGGAAAATAAAATTTAGTTAGTTCAGATACATTTCCTGTGACACAGAGGAATACTATTGAAGTAAGATGAAAGGTGATATAATATTCAGATTGAATTACTATGACTAAGCAGAGGAAACAATTCTGAAAAGGAAATGGTTATAGACACAGATGCACTTCATTGTTGAGAAAGACTCACTGAAGTCAGGTGCTGTCACAGTTTCTGGGACATCAGCAGACTTTTAATTCTAGAGTACTTAATGACTTTTTGCACAGGAGCATCTGAAGTCAACGTTGTAAGCTTATAGTTCTTACCAAATGGCATGGCTTCAAAGCATCGTCCAGAAAACTCAATCTCTCTGAGTTTCTTGCAGGAAGCAAGCACAGTCATGAGAGACTCACAGTTCGAAAAGAAATCACATTCCAGTTGGAAAACTTGAAGATTTGGAGAGTTCTGGATCAATTCAACTGGAAAAGATGAAGGATATTCAGAAATTAGAGAAGGCTACAAATTCCCATCAGAATTGGCCTCTCAATCCACCAGCTCAGCCACAGCAATTTAAGAGGCAGTGACACACTGAGCTAGTGCTCAGGCCACGCTGGATTCTGCAACTGACTAGTGAGCAGATAACTTGTGAGAAGCTCCCGATGCTCTCTGGATCAGTTTTCACCTCTCAAAGTTCAAATAGGGGCTCACCATAGACTAACAGTAGCCTCAGTACCAGACATAGTAAACTTCCCTTCAAGTTTTTGGTCAGAGGTTCCAAGAGAGTCCCCAAACAATACAGACTTCACTGTCATTCTTGGTCTGCTCCCAGAACTTGAAGATAAGTCCCTACTGCTGAAGACACCACACTTCTGACACAGTGCTTGATGTAATCAAAGTAGAACAGATTTGGAAATAGTGTATTCTCTCTCTCTCTCTCTCTCTCTCTCTCTCTCTCTCTCTCTCTCTCTCTCTCTCTCCACACACACACACACACACACACACACACACACACACACACACACACCATGAATCTGAGACCATGAATCTGAGACCAATGCATAAAAGCCACCTTTACCTTTGAACTCTAATGTCTCTGTATTTGTATATTGCATTTATGTAATGAAAATTCTATACAAAGTAACATAAAAGGAAGGATAATTCTGAAGCATAAATTGTTGAAGTTTATTTTTTATTTAAAAATACTTTATTATACGTATCTATTTGTGTTTGTGCTTGCTCATGCACCCTCAAACTATTTTGTTTGTTTGTTTTTGTTTTGCTTTGTTTTTCCTGTGGGAGATACTTTATAATCGAGTCATCACAATAGATGGTGGTTTGGAGCTTTTAAAAAGTTAGATTGCTGAGAGTCAAGAGGCAGTGGCATTTGCCTTCGTATATGGAACATCTAGTTTTTGAAGATTAATAAATGAGGATACACATGTTCTCCTTTTGATTAGAAACAGAGTCTTAATTGAGACCAGTTGGAATAGGGATCCCTCACAGTGTTTTAAGAGTGCAAGGCATGCCATGTATTACAAGAGTGACAATTTTTTTTTCTCTTTTTTTGAGTCAGAGTCTTACAGTGTAGCTCAGACTGACCTTGAATTCAATGATTTTGTATTGGGGTAGCCTTCCCCCTTAGCTTCTCTCATGCTAGGGTTACAGGTATGCGGCACCATGCCCCACCTCGATGATCTATTGCATGTCAGCTCCAGACTGACATTTTTTTTAGGCTTCAGTGTTCAATGTGCACCAAATCAAGCGGCCTATCATATTTTAAAGCATTTTGCTAAATGATGCATTTCAGAAACATGGCTGCATAGCTGTCCATCAAGCACGAGGCTAGGCTAAGGAGAAAGGGAGGAAAGGGTTCAGATTGCTACTTATAAGATTTCCTTCTGCCGGGCGTTGGTGGCGCACGCCTTTAATCCCAGCACTCGGGAGGCAGAGCCAGGCGGATCTCTGTGAGTTCGAGGCCAGCCTGGTCTACAGAGCGAGATCCAGGAAAGGCGCAAAGCTGCACAGAGAAACCCTGTCTCGAAAAACCAAGAACTAACAAAAAAAAAAAAGATTTCCTTCTCCCTCGGCAGGCAGATGTGTAAGCAGTGATGTACAAACAGCTTAAAACCAAAACCAAAGGACACTACAAATAATTTTGGGGAGGAAGATAAAGAAGAGGAAGTGAAGGAAAACAAGGTGTTTGAGTTAAGGTGGCATGTTCAGCAATGGAGTTCGGGAATCCAGCGCAGTACCAGGTTGAAGGCGGGGCTTCATAGGAAGAGGAAGAAAGCCTAAACATCAGGGCAACCATGCTTAGTAAAGATGTAGGAAGAAGAGAAGGAAAGATTAGGCTTCCCTGAGTGAGGACACAGAACAGCATCAGGCTTAACACAGTTGCATGGCTGTGCCTACAACCGCAATGGCCTGAAGATACACTAGCTTAGCTGAATAAACCTGAGCCAGTCACTTAATGTCTTTCTTTGTGCCTTAATTTCCCCAGATGCACAGTGTCAACGGTCACAGTGCCTTCTCTCACACAGTGAGTGTGAGGAGTGTGTTAGGATTTGTGAAGAGCTCAGAACAGTTCTTAGCATATAGTAAAGACTCAAGAGTTACAAATCAATCTCGGAGGAAGGGTGCTGTTCCTACACCTTCCCATGGACACGGTTCATGCTGTCAGGCCCACAGAAGTTTTAACTAATGATGATTTCATGATTCTAACAATTATTAGCCAAGCAGCTTTTCCAGCTGAAATATGACCTGGGAGATCCAAGCGCCATTCTTACCCAGTTTGGAGAGGTCAGACTCTGTGGAAGTTTGGATGGATAACTTCTCCATGTGGTGGAGGTTTGGGAAATATCCAGGGATGACTGAAAGAACATTTGGTATGACATCTAGTCCCACAGACAGTTCTTTCAGGCTCAGGAACTTGTCCAAGTTAGCGAAGAGTTGATCTGGAAAGCAGCACATAGTTTCCATCACTCAAGAGTCCCAAGTGGGTGTTCTCAAGTGTGCTATGATTTTAAATATTTTCATAACAAAACTTCTCAGAGATCCTAACATCTATTTAGGAAGCATATCCATGAAGAACCTGCTGTCTGCAGTACCTGCTGGTCATTGAGCATAGGGGAAGCCCTGTGGTGGTCTCTGACTCACAAAATAAATAAGACAGCTCCCCAACCAACCACAGCATGGGAACAACTGGTTTTGTACATGCAAAAGAACACAGTTAGACTCTTACTCTAACTCATAAAAAGGTAACAAATTGGATCAATGACACACTTAAGAGCTAAAACTATAGAACTCTTAGAAGAAAACAGATAGTCCTCACAACCTTGGATTTCATGATGGATCCTTAGATATGCTATAAAAAGCAGTAGCAAAAAATTGGACCTGGGATGGCTATTCTTGGTTGTTAACTTGACTGCATTTAAAATTAAATAAAACCTAAATGGACTGGGCACACCTGAGGGATTTTTTTTCCAAATTAGATCATTTGAAGTGGGAAGATCAACTTCTAATCTTGATTTTGGAGTGGGAAGATCCATTGTTAATCTGGGAGGACATGGAAGAAGGAAGCTCTCTCTTTGCCTGTTTGCTCTCACTCTCCCTAGAAAAACCATTCATTCACTGGTATTACAGCCTACTTCTTTAGGATTCTGGCATATTGATGAGCAGCTGAGACATCCAGCCTCATAGACTCAACAGCTACTGGATTCTTGGACCTTCTATTGGTAGACAGCCATTGTTGGACTAGCTGGACCACAGCCTGTAAGCCATTTTAATAAGTCCCCTTTCTGTTTATATCTAGACTCATTCCATAAGTTCTGTTCCTCTAGACTAATACAGACCCTGACTAATATAGACCTTATCAAATTGACAATTGTTCATGTGTCAGACAACATTAAATGACAATCTACAGAATAGGAGAAAATGTTTTTCAAAAAACATGTGTGATAAGAGTTTTGATAGGTTTAGGTCAAAATCCACAAGACAAAGAAGAACTCCTGCAACAGAAAAACGATGATTCTGTTTGTTTTGTTTTGTTTGACAAAATTTTACTCTGTAGCATTGGCTGGCCCAGACTCATTCATTATATAGCCCAGGCTAGTCTCAAAGTCAGGACAGCCCTCTTCACTCACCCTCTAGATTCCTGCAAGTGCGGGCATGAACCTTAATGCCTTGACAAATTGTTTATTTTATTTTATATTTTGGTGTTTTGTTGTTGTTGTTGTTGTTGTTGTTGTTGTTTTGGTTTGTTTTAGTTTTGGCTTTTGGAGACAGGGTTTCTCTGTGTAACAGCTCTGGCTGTCCCAGAACTCACTCTGTAGACCAGACTGGCCTCAAACTCAACAGAGATTCATCTGCCTCTGCCTCCTGAGTGCTGGGATTAAAGGCATGCACCACCACCACCCTGCAATATTTAATTTTATTTATTTTTATTTTATGAGCATTGTTGTTTTGACTTCATGTATGTCCTTGTGAGGTTGTCAGGCCTCTGAAACTCAGGCTACAGACAGCTGTGAGCTGCCAAGGGAGTGCTAGGAATTGAGCTCAGGTCCTCAGGAAGAACAGCCAGTGCTCTTAACCACTGGCCATCTCTCCAGTTCCGACAAAAAAAGTAAATGGACAAGGATTTAAGTGCACTTTTCTCTCAATTAGGCACACAGTTGTATGAAGAGTCTCATTCAGTCGCTAGGGGAATGTAAATCCAAAACACAGGACAGAACACCACCTTACTAAAATATGTCTAAGATAAGCAAAGCAAAAGGAAAAAGTGGAGTGGAGGATGTGGAGAAAGTGGAGACTTGCACATGGCAGGTGAGAAGGTAAATGGGGTAGCCTCCATGGAGCACAGTTGGGAAGTTCCTCAACTGTTACACAGAAAGATGTGATGGCTCACAGAGGTAACACCAGAGGCTGGGAGGCTGCGGATGGAGGATTCCAGTAAGTTCCAGGACATTCTGGCCATAGTGAGACCCTGTCTTCAAAACATAATTACCATAGAAAGCAACAATTTTACTCCCAGGAGTATATAAAAACCAATAAAACAGGGATCAAAGAGACACTAGTAACTCAAATTATCACTGCAGCATTAAAACAACTCAGTGTCCATAAACAGATGCATGGATAAACAAAACGGCACACACACTCCAGTAAAAATATCCACAAAGGCCGGGCAGTGGTGGCGCACGCCTTTAATCCCAGCACTTGGGAGGCAGAGGCAGGCGGAGCTCTGTGAGTTCGAGGCCAGCCTGGTCTCCCAAGTGAGTTCCAGGAAAGGCGCAAAGCTACACAGAGAAACCCTGTCTCGAAAAACCAAAAAAAAAAAAATCCACAAAGGACTATTATTCATTTCTAAAAAGAAAAGCAAGGTCTCATATATGCTATGCCATGGTGAACTTAGAAAACACCATATGAAAGGAAATGAGCTAGACAGGAGGCAACTCTTATATGATTGCACTTATGGAACATTTCTAGATGGACAAATTGATTGAGACATAGAAAAACAGATGTTACCCGAGGCTGGAGGAAGGGAAGAGTGACTGTTCAAAGGAACCAAGATGTTGTGTGGTAGAATAAATGGACCTGAGAGTGGATGGTGGTGATGGTTGCTCAGCAATCTGAATATTTTTTACGCCATTGAATTATACATTTAAGATGGTTGAAGTGTTATTCCATTGTTTATATTTTAGTGTAATAAAATTATGTTAGAAATAAAATATTTCTGGCCTAAGAAGCCACTGAACTTTTGATTCTCCTGCCTCTACTTCCCAAGTGCTGGCCTTACAGACAGTTAACACCTTGCCCAGTTTACAAAGTGCTATGGCTCAAAGCCAGCTATTTGTGCTAGGCAAGAAATCAACCAACGGAGCTTCATCTCCACCCAGTTTACTTAAAAGTCAACCAGTGCTTTCAGAATCAGTGAGTTGGTATTATCATTAAATTTAGATGCCTTGTCAGGGACAGGATGCCCTATAATTTACTGCGGAGGTGGAGAGAGATAGAGCAGGTACATAATGAAGTTAAGACCAATCTGGGCTACAGAAGACATCAGCTCAAAAAAAAAAAAATTCTTTTTAACATACATAAAAGCAAAGCATGCCCAATCATTTAACAGGCCAATGAGAACAAAAGCTTTACTATGAATGATCATAAAATTAAAAAGTTATATTTACAGTGATATCAAAACCTAGAAACAGACTTAATGAAATGTAGGTGGAGCCCACACTGAAAACTATCGAATATAATTGAGAGTTCAAGACAGAAATAAATGGAGATTATTTCCCACTTTTACACTGATATCATGGAGAAGCTACCCCCCCTCTCTTTCGGGCAGTGAGGGTGCAGATGATTCTGCATCATCGTCTTACACACAGGCCATCATTTATCATTAACAAGCAATTCAAACTCCATTATTAATGACCTTGAGAGATGAAATACTGATGGTAACGTCTTCCTAGTTTTGTCTGAGATACTTCAAACCCATTCTATGATTCAGGGCCTGTCATTGAATTATACACTGTCCCAAAAAGTGAAAGTACTTAGATCTCTTCTGTCAAGGCACATTTAGGACCTTGTGCCTGAGAAGTTTCACTCATCTAAAACTAGGAATAAGAAAACACGGTGTCAATCAGAATGGTGATGTGACACTCGGGATACCTGGTAACTGGTTTGTCCCTGAGACCTCAAGAGACTGCAGGGCAGGCAGGCCGAGAAGCAGCTCCTGTTCTGCTGCACTGAGCTCCAGTCTGCACATGGAGCACTTGGTGACAGAGGTCTTATTCAGCTCCAGAGCTGGGCGGATGCTTTCAAGAAAGCCACTGCTGTGGTTCAAATGGAGCTCGATAGTCTTTGATGCTGAGAAGACTTCCATTAGGACCTGGAGCAGTGCTTGGTCTGCTGGAACCATGCTGTCCACTCCAACTTCCAGCCTAGGGATCTTGTACGGCTTGGGTGACAGTTTCCAGTAGCCAGCACTGATGTCTGGTAGGGCTCTGGGTCGGATATTTATATGGTTCTTTATGGCCTCCTCATATGCAATAGAAGTTTTCTTCCATTCACTTACATGCTCAAAGGCAGATGTGTAGTCTTGATCAATAGTTGGTGGCTGCATTTTTTCAAAATATGTCTTGAATGCATAATCTATACGAGATGTTGTTTTATTTCCATTTATGGAAAATTTTACACCCCTCAACAGTAACAGGCTTTCTGGGTGGTCCCAAAAGTACTGATAATTCAGTACTTTCAAAGCCAGTGTTCTCCCTCGAAGGAATTGCAAAATAAATGGAGAACATGCAGCCACCATGTTGCTTTCATAAGCAAAGTTTAGAGCAATATTAAATAGATGTTCTGAAACAAATGAAGAGAAAGCTTCAGGAGATACCTGCCACAACCCCCTAACAAACTGCATCCACAGGGAAGTTTCTGGATGGAGCTTCATGTAATCCTCATTTTCAGACATGTTCTCCAGTGACTCTTTATCATGCACCAACTGAAGCAAATGAGATACAATTTTCGGCCCTGCCTTTGATGAAGGATGGCTACAGACATACTTCAAAAATATGTTATAGGAGTTTATAGCCTTCATGGGTGAGTTAATTTGTCTCAAATAACCTAGTCCCAGATCTTGGTCTTCCTGCCTTTCTGAACCCAGGAGTTCAGATAGCCTCATGGCAGCAAGAAATTCTTGGAACAAAGGACTTAAGAACCGATAGACAGGTCTCAGTCTCTGGGCAGAAAATTTGCTCATCAAGCAGGTGGTCAGATCTTCATCTTCATCAATGCCTGCTTCTGTGAGGTCATCACTACTGAACTCAAAGCAAGATAAAAAAAGGCCTCTCAAGGCTAGCTGGCCACATGAGGACACAGTGGCCTTGAGAGGCTCAGGTGTAGCCTTGTGATTTAAGGAAAGATATTTCATATAGGCCTTGAAAGCTGCCACATCATCAAGGGTCTGGTCAGAAGGATTTTGAAACCAGTCAGTACAGACTGCTGCCACAAAGAGAGGAGTTTTGTGAATTCCCTGTAAATCTTCATTATTTACAAAGTAAACTATAAACTCTTCCACACGGGTTATATCATGTGAGAATAACTTCCGTAATACAGAGATAGTGTTATAGAGGGGAAACTCTTTGATCTCTAGAATTGTATCTAGGTATGGGCGGATGTTCCTGGCCCTGTTTGTATGGACAGTGATCAATAAGCAGGTTCGGGTCAAGTAGTTTCTTGTAATCAGGGTTTCTATGGCTTGGGGCAGTGAGTCCATCCCATGGTAGTCATCCAACAGGAACAGCACCTGGTGCTTTAACTGCTGGATGATGCTGCTCAGGCCCACTTCACTGATGCATCCTCCTGCCTCTAGGAGTTGGCCACAGATGATGTCGGCCAGCCCCTGGTCTGGTCTGGTGGAACCAAGGGAGATGTAGAAGACCAGCTGGAACCTGTTCAGCAGGGGACAGCATCCTGATGCCCAGAGAAAAGCTGTTTTCTTCAGGAAGGTTGTCTTCCCACTGCCAGTTTCCCCCTCCACACACATGACCGAGTTGAGATTGCTGAGGACCTCGGGAAGCATCAAGGCCTCTTGCACTGGCCTGCTGATGTGCTTTGAAACCATGGACAGGTCACAACCAAGCAAGTCATCAGTGCCGAGGCCAGAACACACCTCTGGCAGATTCATGTGGCGGAAAGTGGCCTTGGTGTAGGCTCCTCTCAGCTGCTCACTCAGACTCTTTGCCTCTTGCAACCACTGGGCTGCACTCTGAGCCAGGTCTGTGGAGAGGAGGGGGGAGAGGGAGATGCACCTTCACATTTCTCAATCCTAATGTGATTACTTTGCCTGTCTGTTAAGGTTGGATCAGGACTTTCCACTTCCCAGACACCCACCTCCCACCCCAAGATCCTCTCAGATCCATCCATAGCATCAGAATGTGTAGGGAAAAAGTCTAAGGCTCCTCATTTGACAGGGATTTAGACATCCTGGCATCCTAATCTCCCATTTAAGACCCCAGGAATCTGGCTTGCTGCACGAAGCCTTTAAGACTGGCTGGTTTGGATCTCACACAAGGACCGCTGTCACTAGTTCTGCATTCTCTCTCAAGATGTCACAGCAATGCTGACATTCTCTCACCCACAGTGCCCTCCATGTCAGTGCTCTCCTCTCTAGGAGCTCCTTGGACAATTATAAATACACTTTCCTTTCAAATCCCTGCGTACAAATACACACAATCCCATGTTGCTTTCAAGTTCTTACCGGCCACCGTAGAGTGAACAGCCACTGGATCCTCATGATTGCTTTCACCTGTGGTGTCCTTTGAAAGAGAAATCCTTTATTAAATCAAATACATTATCATTGAGGGCCCAATGCCTTATAAACATCGCAAGCATTCCACCAACTGAGTGACATCTCCAGCTCTTGCAATGTCATGTTTAAGTTCACAAATACCATGCACATGTGAACCCAAAGTTGCTTATCTTTTTGGTTTTCTCTGCCTTTTGCTTCTTTTTTCCTGTTTGTTGTTGGTTTGTTTTTGTCTTTTGAGATGCGGCTTTATACTATCATCCAGGCTGATCCTGAACTCACAGCAATCTTCTTGCCTCAACCGAGAGTGTTAGCTTCCAGACATGAAGCATGATGCCCAGCTTTGTTTTTACTCTGCGAGACGACAGCTGTAGTACACCTATACTATACAACCTCAGTGTGAGGCAGTTTGTATAGGTATGGAATGGACACTCAGCTAACATACCAGAAAAATAGATTTTCTGATTTTACGATTTTGCATTTGCTTTGTTTACCAAGCACATCCATGGCCCAGGGATGTATCTCCCTCCTAGAGTGCTTTACCATGCACAAGGCCTTGGATTTGCTACAAGAATCAACATCAAAAACCAAATCAGCTGGGCACAGTTGCACACATTTGTATCCTAGCATTTTAAACCTGAGGCAGAAGATCACAAATCTGTCTCAAAACCCCAACCAAGGAAAATGACACATGCCGTTACAGTTCAGGTAGGAAGTCAAACCCACTGCCTCCCAGAGAAGATGACAGATGGGATCCGTTTAGTCTGCATGCTAGTCAGGTCTAAGTCTAGAAAAATCTGAAGGGTGAACTTCCTATGGGAGAAGGGCTCAGTGTCCACCTTACAGCTCCATCTACAGCTATCAGATGGTAGTTGCTTAGTAAAAACTTGTAGAATTTATATAATTCTTATTTACAAATGGCAATTGCTATTCAAAACCTTGTTCAACCACAGGATCATGCACTTCGAGGCAGAGAAGGGTCAGTGTCCATTACCATGGCTTCCGGAAGTGTGCAGTGGCTCTGAAGGGCTGGAATCACTTCTGCAGAGGACTTCAGGTTTTGGAGAAAGACACAGCTAAGCAGAAAAGATAAAAATCATAAAATAGTTCCATGCAAGTAAGTGTTTGTTTCAGGTTTTTAATACACACATGTACACACACACACACACACACACACACACACACACAGAGAGAGAGAGAGAGAGAGAGAGAGAGAGAGAGAGAGAGAGAGAGAGAGCGAGAGAGCTAAGAATTAAGTACAGAGCTATGATTTTCAGTGATTCTGTCAGTGTTTTATCATATGAGACACTCAGACTGTGGCTTTCAACAATTCAGCACATATGGTTCGTAAAGTAAGTGTAAGAACTGAGAATGTTGTAAGATGAATGCATAGTTAATGCCAGTTCATGCAAACAGCTAAAATGAACTTAAAGACTCAAAAATAATAACCCATCCCATGTAGGGCAGAGAGTAGTGTCTTAGGGGTCTGTTGGCTGCTTGCCTAGTTACAGTTTCAATGAGAGACCCTATCTCAAGGGAACAAGGTACAGAGTAACAAAAGAGAATGTCTGATGTCCTTCTCTGGCTTTGTAAAACACAGAAGAGGACATCTGCCACACACACACACACACACACACACACACACATCACATCACATCACATCACATCACATTACAGAGTGAAAATAAAATTTTAAAAGAGTAAAACACAGATTTCTGGAACAACAACAATAACAAAAAGGCAGTAAAAAAACAAAAAAGAACAGCAAGGAACCAGCTGCTTTGGAAAATATTTGCATAATGGAGTAACACTGAAGATGTGTGAAGTGACTGGAATTCCACATTGTCTTTTCTCCAATTTTTTTTTGTTTTGTTTTGTTTTTCGAGACAGGGTTTCTCTGTGTAGCTTTGTGGCTTTCCTGGATCTCGCTCTGTAGACCAGGCTTGCCTCGAACTCACAGAGATCCCCCTGCCTCTGTCTCCTGAGTGCTGGGATTAAAGGCATGCGCCACCACCGTCCGGCCCACATTGTCTTTTCTATCATAGAAATACATGCATGACCACTGGGAAATGTGTATAAGAATACTCCTCTTTTTAATCAACTGTATCCAATTAGTGCTGTCCATATATACACAGGCTTAGAGGCATCTACTGGAGCTTGGACAGCTTACCAGGGGCCACCTCCCTAAAGAAAACTGATTCTCCTTCCCTCAGCAGACATTAACTGCCACTAGTTCCTCAGCTAAGGATTGGGTTTTGAATAGACTGATTTTGTGTAAGGTCTTGTGTAAACAACTACAGCCATTATGAATTCATGGCTACAAGGGCCCTGTCATATCCAAAAGACACTATTTCCCAGCAACTCTTCTCAATCTCTGGTTATTACAGTCTTTTAATCCCTCTTCCTTGATGTTTTCTCAGTTTTGGTGGGAGGGGTAGGACATACATGTCTACTTTAGGGATGAGCTCTCCCTAGTCACTAATTGCCTTCACTTTGATAGGTTGTGATTTTCTGAGATTCCTCTCTCTTTAGTGTCCAAACTTAAGTTCTTCTAGCCCCCCATTAGCAGTGGAAAGCACAGGGGTATCCTAATAAAAAAAAAGTTATTTTTAAGGTGTTATGTGATACCTGGCTGATAAAATATTGATATTGCCTGTCATCATTTTGCATCTTGCTATGGCCTCAATAACTTCCAGGACACTTTAAAAAACAAGACAACAAAAAACAAACAAACCCCGGAAAACTGAACCTGCTGGAGCCGCCTGTGACCAGGTCTTGGGAGGTGGAGGCAGGAGGATCATGAGTGTCAGGCAATCCTCCCTGTACAGTGAGTTTGAGGCCAGCAGGGATGAGCAAGATACCTGTCTCAAACATCCACTGCTGTGTATAGCACTCTGTATGCCGTGAATGTGTTGCTCTGATTTGGTTGATAAATAAAACGCTGATTGGCCAGTCATCAGGCAGGACGTATAGTACAGGCAGGACAAGCAGAGAGGAGAATTCTGGGAACAGGAAGGCTGAGTGAAGAGCCGCTGCCAGCCGCTGCCATGAGAAGCAAGCTGTAAAGATACTGGTAAGCCACGACCCAAGTGGCGAGGTATAGATTTATAGAAATGGGTTAATTTAAGATGTAAGATCTAGCTACCAAGAAGCCTGAGCTATTAGGCCATACAGTTTTAATTAATATGAGCCTCTGTGTGTTTACTTGGGTCCAAGCAGCTGCAGAACTGGCGGGTGAGAGAGATTTGTCCTGACCATGGGCCAGGTGGGACACAGGAAAACTTCGGCTACAATTGCTCCTTACTGCTGCCCATGAAAAGGAAAGAGAAAAAAGAAGGGGTAAGCCATACATGCCTGTGATCTTAGCACCCCGAGGGCAGAAGGGTCATGAGTTCATAGGGAGAGCCTGTCTCAAAACTTCAGGGCTGAAGATGTAGCTCAGTGGCAGAAATAATTCCCTTCCATAGGGGTTCCATCCCAAGCACTTCAAGGGGAAAAATGGCAAACATGGGTTTTATAGTATAGCTCAGTACTTAAGTAGGTACTTAGTGTGCATGACACCCTTGATTCATCACACACACACACACACACACACACACACACACACACACAAACGAGAGAGAGAGAGAGAGAGAGAGAGAGAGAGAGGGGGGGGGGGGGGGGGAGAGGGAGAGAGAGAAACAACAACCAAAGAGTAGACAGAGCTAAATATGTTCATGGATAAGATATTCACAGTTGGTAAAAATCAAACTGAGAAGCAAAAGAGCAACGGACTGAGAATCAATGTCCTAGTCTGCTTTCTGTGGCTGTGGTAAAAACCAAAAGCAACCTGAGGAGGAAGGAGGGAAGCCAGGGCAGGAGCTCAGGCAGCTGCATGGATTACCTGGAGACAAGAACTGATGCAGAGACCATGGAGCAGTGCTGCTTACTGGCTTGCTCCCCATGGCTTGCTCAGCTAACCAAGTCTCTTATACAGCCCAGACCCACCTGCCCGGGTGTGGGACCACCCACAGTGGGCTGGATCTACTCCTCCCACACCAATTTGCAATTTAGAAAATGCCCCACAGACCTGGCCACAGGCCAATCTAATCTGGGCAATTTTTCAGTTAAGGGTCCTTCTTCCCAGATAACTCTAGGTTTGTGCCAAGGTGACAGATGAAGCTGGCTATGACAATCAAGATGATGTTTACCTCTGGCTGGGAAAGGGTCAACTCAGACTTGGGAGTGACATTGGAGCCTCTCTGAGGCCTTGGGAGGGTTTGATTTCTTGACTTTAGTATTCAGCCCATAGGTCCTTTATTATTACTATTGCCCTAAATGTATGCCCGTCTATAATTAAAAACAACAACAAGAACCAAGAGGTAGAAGACTAGAAAGCCACATAAATAGGAGTTGACAGATTCTAGGACAAGGTTTGAATAAAAGTGTCTTCCAGCCTAATTTGTCATCCTAAGAATTAAAAAGCCCCTGTGTTACTCCCTACTACAACCAAATTACAAAAAAAATAAATAAATAAAATAAAACTGACTGCTGCTGCCAAGTATTGTCTAACCTCAAAATTAGATACAAATGTTCTTTTTTGAGGTGGGGTAGGGGTCAAGACAGGGTTTCTCTGTGTAGTCCTGATTGTCCTGGCACTTGCTCTATTGACCAGGCTGGCCTTGAACTCACAGAGATCCGCCTGCCTCTGCCTCCCAAGTGCTGGGATTAAAGACCTGTGCCAGTGCAAATATTCTTATACGTCTAAGCTTATAGCCCTGGCTTCTTTCAGATGCAAAACTCTAAGAAGAAGGGAGTAAGATTGGCATGAGAAGCTAGGGGAATGCTGGTGGTGGTGGACATCATTGAACTACACTGTGTACATACATAAAGATGTCATAATGAAACCCATCAGTACAAATGATTCATATCTGCTATAAAAACTTTTTTTTTCGGTTTTTTGAGACAGGGTGTCTCTGTGTAGCTTTGTGCCTTTCCTGGAACTTGTTTTGGAGACCAGGCTGGCCTCAAAGTCACAGAGATCCGCCTGCCTCTGCCTCCCGAGTACTGGGATTAAAGGCGTGAGCCATCACCGCCCGGCCATAAAAAACATTTTTAAAAGAATATTTGGGGGCTTGCAAAATGGCTCAGTGGGTGAAGTCCCAGCTGCCAAGTGTCTGGGATCTGCAAAGTGAAGGAGTGAACACACTCTGACAACTTCTGATATCCACATGTGCTCTACGACAGCATGTCCCTCTCTACACATGTAATAAAATGTAATAAATACATGTAATAAAAAATGTAAAGAACATTTTTAAAAATTCGCAATTTTGTCATCATTCTGTCTCAAGATCAGATAATAAGTAGACAAATTAGACTTAAACTCTTCTAAAGCCAAAATAATTTAGTATAATTTTAGGTATATATTGGATGCACACAGGATACAGCTGTGCAACCAAACAAGATTTCAATACAGAGGCAGCTTCTAAAGCCTTCAAAGGACTGTCACACCAAAAGACATCTACAATTGTGCTTTGCTTTCTTACTTATAACTGCTGTATTTTAAAATATATTCATTATAAATATTCAATCTTATTAAATACATATATCACATACACACAGTCAAAACACTATCAATATAAATACAAAATCTAAAAAATTTTTTAAATTATATAAAAAAATAACAAAATCCTATTGCATCAGCCTCCTAAGAGCTGGGATTACAGGTGTGCACCACTGTGTCCAGCCAAAAATATTCACTGTTCATTCTACCTATATTGATATTTATTTCTGAAATTTTATTACTAATTACTTAATGAAAACAAAAATATTTTTTCTTGCAATTGGACATTTCTAGAGACTTTACTGGGTAGAAAATTAATTAAGATGAGTTGGAAAACTCACAGAAAAGAGGATGAGAGTATCACTCAATAGGAAAGGGCTCACTTACCATGCCCAGTCCATGGGTACAATCACCAAAACTGGAAAAAGAAAACCACAGAAAAGAAATAATTCTTGTGTTAAATTTTATACAACAGAAACAGAAAGCACTGAAAGATTCTAGAAGAAGAAGAAGAAGAAGAAGAAGAAGAAGAAGAAGAAGAAGAAG
>CABHPP010119872.1:0-50661 GCA_902168425.1 Peromyscus attwateri | reverse complement strand
GGGGGCGGGACGGGAGGAGGGAGAAAGGGGGAATTTATGGCTGATATGTAAAGTTGAATTATATTGTAAAATAAAATAAAATAAATTCCAAAAAAAAATGATAGGAAGAGTTCTTTACTTCTTTCCTGCGAACTAAAATGAAAAGAACAATTTTTATGATTTAGAAGAGGTAGTCCAATCTAATAGGCTTTTCTGACACTCTAAATCCCCAATAACAATAAATGAGAATGTATCAAATATATTGAACTACTTCTATGTAGTGAATATCTACGTTTTCAATTCATAATTTACCTTCCAACTTTTGGGAAAATATAAGAAAGGAAACATCTTGAAAGAGTTGTGCATTATTCCATAAGTGTATGTTATATTATTACATCTCAGTATATGCTAGAAAGCTTAAAGATAAGATTGGTTCTGTATCTTTAATATGTATAGATTTACTTTGCTATGAAACACAATTTGCTTGTCACATATAAGTTTTTCTTAGAATGCAGGAATAACAGAAAATCACATAAGAAAGCATTACTTATTTTGAAAAACATATTATTTTAATTTAACAATTTTTGTGAGTGTTGACCAGAGAGAAATATGTAATATGAAACTACCACAGAACAAGTTAAAGATGGAAATTTTTCAATGTATATGTCCTCAAGTTATGAAGTAGGGACACTCCCAGTGTCATACTTCTAAACAGTACTACTATCCCTCACCACCTGTCATCATTCTAATATGCCATCATATTATGACCTGATCACATGATTAATCCATTTGTGAAGACAGACTGCTCATGCTATTGTCATCTCTGGATATATCCTTATAACTCTTACAGAGAGTTCTGAAGTATGATTCATTAGGCTCCCATGCTTTATCAGTCCAGCCAAACTGACAATGATAAGTAACCATTACAGTGTGTTTATAGTAAGAATAACAGTAATGAGAGCTAAGATTAGATCAAAGAGAACAGTTGTTTGAATAAATACATTTACTTCATATATTCATTAGAACTCCAAATTCCATGAAAAAGAAATTATTTTTCTTCACTTGCATATGATTACTCAGAGAGAGAGAGAGGAGAGAGAGAAAGGAAGAAGAAGAAGAGAGAGATCAATGAAAGCACTCTTATTTATAAGCTGGTCATCACATTATTTGAACTTTAGAGATCTACAACTTTTAAAGTTGTTCAATATTTCTTTATCCTTTGTTGAATTTTTCCATGCTCACATACCCAAAGAATTACTCAATTAATCCTGACTATTTTGTCATTTCTTTTCTCTCCTAGATTTTACCAGTTCCTTAATATTTACTGGTTGAAATTCAAATATTTTTTCATTCAAATTCAATATTAAAATACATTTATTTGGTCACAAAATTGCATCTGCTTATGGGACATTATATGCTATTTTAATGCATATGCACTGCATACTTTTAAATCAAATTGAAGATGTTGATTTTAAACATCATCACTGTTTTAGAGTAGACACTTTTAAAACACTGCCAGCTTTTTTGAAACATACTGTGCATTACAGAAGATCTCATACACTATATAAGATCCAAAATCGCCATGGGCTCGGCATTGAAGCTTAAGTTACCACTTGAATTCTAACTTCCAGTCACATTTCTGCTTCTCCAAGACTTCCACCCTTGCCAGTTTTTCCAATGCTTATATGTGGCTATTAAATAGAGTTAGAAAAATGATTTTGTTGTGAACCTGGACTCATATCTGATAAGGAAGAGTCATAAACAAGCCTATGATCACGGAGAGCAAAAGTGAAAGTTCAGTACCCCAGCCAAAAGCTTTTAGAATTTGCACAAAGTGACTGCCAACCAGCCCTCTCAGATTCTGCTCTAAGTTCCTGAGGAGACCCATGAAACAAACTCTCCTTTCAAAGTATCTTAGTGTACAACCCTTAGGTTTTTTTTTTGTTTGTTTGTTTGTTTTTTGTTTTGGTTTTTCGAGACAGGGTTTCTCTGTGTAGCTTTACGCCTTTCCTGGGACTCACTTCGTAGCCCAGGCTGGCCTCAAACTCACAGAGATCCGCCTGGCTCTGCCTCCCGAGTGCTGGGATTAAAGGCGTGCGCCACCACCTCCCGGCAACCCTTAGGTTTTCATAATTAAACTGGAATACCTGTAGAATTCAGGGAACTAACAGGGGGTCACTAGAGAGGGCAAAAATATCTTCAGCGAGGGTGATGGGTAGTAGAACACAAGTGTAATGAATAGAAAAGGGGAATTGTGGGAGGGAGGTTTTGTTGAAGAAAGATATGGCACAGCAGGGCATAGGAGGATGTACAAGACAGATAACTAACACTAAAAGTGTTTAAAAAGGATGCTATGCACGCTGCTAAGGAGGAGAGGCAATCATTTCTACTCCGACGTAGCTCTAAAGCCTATAATTCACGACAATGACAACACCAGTAATGTAGCCACAGTTGTGAAATAGTAGCACTTTTACATTGGGAATAACTAAGAGCTGTCTAATTGTACGGAAGATTCTCTTGACAGAGGGAATTAATAATTGGTATTGTTAATTGAGCCAACTACCCATAGCTGGAGAGGCCATAAGCCCAAAAGAATGTACTACTGCCATTTTCCTAAATCAATAAAAATTTTATCTCTAAATATGTCATCATATAAACAGATAAGCGTAGCTTTATCTCCCCATCAAAGAAGTTTCTTTTTGGAACAGATGAAAACTACTGATTTCACAACAGATAGAATTACTACTGGTGCAATTGTAGAGGATAAAGGAATGTGGGCTTCATAGGCCCAAACAAGACATCTGCAACAGAACTCATAAAATTAAGGCTCACGTAAAATCACAGAGGATGGGGGAAACATTTGCAAGAACAAGAGGCCCAGGAGACCTGTTGCTAGATAAGTGTCATTTAGACAAGACAGGGAAAATGCACCCATGAACTGCCCCAAATGTAATTGTCTGAACAAGAACAATATAATGACAGCAGTGACATGTCAAGGTTGACAGAGGAAATTCTAGACATTGTCACCCCAAGCTAAAGAGCTACAGGTGGTCAACGGCTTCTGAATCAGTGGAAAGTACTGCCAGGAATGAACTTCCACCTAGAGTGTCCAATCTCAAGAGGTCAGCCCTGTACACATGCGTATATGCTCCAAGCTAAATGGATTCAGCAGGTTATTCCATTTGCATACAACAAACACATATAGACACATACACAGGTAAACACACACACACACACACACACACACACACACACACACACACACTTCCTACTTGCTAGCTTTCTTAGGAACAAATTGTGTTATGAACTCCATGAACTATAATAATGACTGGTGTGGCCATGATGTGCCCATGGATGTGGCAAGTGACATGAATGAATGGGGGTAAACAGTTTTCTGAATGGATTTAGGAACCAGTCCATAGGAGGAAATGCATGCCTGGTAATGTAAACCTAGTTAAGGACCCATGCTTGGGGGGGCTCAAAAACCACAGGCAAGAGATTACTAACACTAATTACTATTCCACTAAATGGCATAGCAAGAAACTCTGCTTTAAATTTGTATCTCTCTTTCCATATAATATTATAGCTCTCAGACCTCATCACAGAAGTGTCTTTGTGGAGTCAACGGTGGTTAATAGAAAAATTCACAACAGGCATAAAATATGTCAGCTACAAAAGGGACATCTGTATCTCCTCTCACCCCACCCTCAAGGCTCAGGGACCATGGAAGAGAAAGCAGAAAGATTATAGGGGCCAGAAGTTTGGGAGAGCTATAGAGCAACAGGGAAATCAAAAAAAAGCACTTTAAAACTCCTTAACCAGAAGCTGTGATCTGTGGTTTTGGGAGGAGTTAGAGTAAAAATAATAATGTATTTTACATATTAGCACTCATGTCTTTCAAATTCATAGTTCAATTAGTTAAAGTATTATATTGTTTTTAATGCTTGTGCTGTGTTCTTATTCAGGACAATTTATTAATAATGTTTTCCAGTCAATAACTAGTTCTTCATTTTAATGACTGAAAAATGCAATCTTATGAGCGACATGTTCATAAAAAATACCGCAGTTCATAACTTGGGTGGAAGTTGAAACTTTGTTTTTTCCCAGTGCCTTTTTCTAATTTTCTGTCCAAAATATATTACCTTCATATAAGAAAAATGAATAATAATTGATTTTTTGAATTTGTACAGCATTTGATGATTTTTGTCTTAAGGGTTTATATGCATTTTTCTATATAAATATATGGCTTTTCTTGTGCTTAGTAACAAATAAGTTTACTGTAGCCTGTTTTGGCTACTAGATTGAATAATATCTTTGGACTAAATAATATCTTTGGCCAACAACTGAAGAATTCTGAAGCAGTCAGAGTTAGGAAAGACACCATAATTTCAAGGATGTATGGAGAATTTTTCAAGGTTTTGTTTGCTTAGTTTTGTTCATTTTTTTTCTAGTGTATTTCCTCTCAAAATTTTGAGCTGAGGCTAGGAAGAAGGCTTGGTGCTAGAGTGCAGCATCACATCAATAACTTGAAGGCAAAATCCCATCTTAGAGCACCTGAAGGGTTGAGCACAGGCAACTGTAAATTTCTTTCTCTATTTCTGTCTTCTCTTTTTTTTATTTTATAATTTAATTTAATTTTTCATATCAGCCACGGATTCCCCTGTCCTCCCTCCTCCCGCCTCCCTCCCTCCCCCCAACCCACCTCCCATTCCCATCTCCTCCAGGGCAAGGACTCCCCTGGGGATTCAGCTCAGCCTGGTAGATTCAGTCAGGCAGGTCCAGTCCCCTCCTCCCTTTACCCAAGCTGAGCAAAGTGTCCCTGCATAGGCCCCAGGCTCCAAACAGTCAGCTCATGCACTAAGAACAGGTCCTGGTCTGTCTTCTCTTTTATGTTCTATTGGGAACATTAAGTGACACCTCAGTCCTTTAATTGTGGCAGAAGCATCAATTTAAACTCCAAGGGAATATTAATCTTAAACAAAACAACAAACAAGCAAACAACAACAAATTTTCACAGGACAGATGTGTGAATGAGACTCAACAAGAGATTTTCAAAAGGTCTCTTCCTTCTGTGTCAGAGCATCATCGATAGTCTCTATTTTCCAGGGCATACATGTAGCAGGAGAACATTGCATGAAAAAAATTCTAGCCAATTTAAAATAAGAGACTAGAAACCTGGAGTTAAAAGTTGTCATACTGTAGATATCATGAATCTTTACATGAAGGAATCTCAAGGTGTCTATGAAAAAAGTTTTTTGAAATACTGATTGAGCTAAAACACATGGTAAGATACCATGTCAGTAAACAAAAATGGTCAATACTTATATTGTCAGAGATTATTCATTGATAATACTTATTATAGGACCAAAAAATGTTATGTATCCATGTGTGGGAGTATGTACATGATCTATATTAAAATTTACCAAGCAATTATAGAAAACAATAGAATAAAAAAAAAAAACTAAACCATAGCTGTAGGTAGGAATATCTGATAAACAAAGATGAATCTCTCTAGTTGAGGTACAGAGCAATTGCAATCCCTAGAACAACAGTAGATCTTTGGAAACAATAACAAACCAGTTTCAGCTATGTTTGGAAATGCAAGTGAATAGGATAGTAGAAAAGATACTGTAAAAGAACAATATTGATAATTGCACCTGCCTAATTTCAGTACTAAAACACTAAAATAAATATGGTAATGATCTGGATTTTGATCAAGGTAGCCAAATAGAGTTCAAAACAGACTTGTAAACAGGGTCAACAATTCATGATGTTTATAAAAATACATATCCATACTATTTGTTTTGGTAGTCAAATAATGATTAACTAGAGATGGAAAACAATGTGTTAAAAATGAATCAAAAACCTTAAAAGAAAGTTCTATAGAATTTACTAGAGATATCCATAAAATAACCATAAAAGGATTTGGGAAGCTGTCACATGTTCCCAATCACTATAAAGTCCACATGCATGGGAAAAGCTATGCCTTTGTCCTGCCCTGCATTGTGTTCAGGATTGCCAGGAAGGTTCTAAGAGTCCATCTCTGGTTAATCTGAGAAGCTGTAAGCATTATTTGAAGGCAAAGATAACCTTGTAAATTTTCTCATTGAATATTAAAGATACTCCTCAGTATGTACATAGAGCCATTTGACCAAATACTGGCGAAAAAGTGGTTAATATTCTAAGGAAGTTTGTCCAATCATTATTTGACTATTTGGCCGTTGCAGAACTTAGGAGAACAGAATTAATGCAAAGACTAGAAGTGTCCATCTTCTTATTAATATTTAGGGTTTTTTTTTTTTTACTTAGTCAATTTACAGAAATCTGATGAAGCTAACTGCCTAATTTCAGTCATGTTCTTTGCTTGATCTGCTGCAGAACCTCTTTTCCTTAAGGATGTGTGCGATAATCAATTGTTAACCACAATTAAACTGCTGATTCATGAAGGAAGCAGAGAGATACAATAGTACAAGCCTTCATGAATGAAGTATTAGAGGGGTCCCAAGCCCTTTGTTTACTCAAATGTTTGCATGATTTGTTGACTTTGCTCTGTTTGGTTTTCATGGCTGTTGCACAACTTAGGAGAACAGAATTAATGCAAAGACACTAGAAGTGTCCCTGTTCTTATTAATATTTAGGTTTTTTTTTTTTTTTACTTAATCAATGCATCCTGCATTGCAACATGTGTTTAGTCAATTTACAGAAATCTGATGAAGTTAGTTCTGAAACTCTACACCCTTGTTTTTATTGCTTTACTGTGGGAGTATATTTGAAAGCCTGTGGTCCACAATTTTCTTTGATGTCATTCTTTCTTTTATCTTTCCTGTATTGATCAGGTTTGCTTCCCTCTTTTACTATTTTATTAGCTGTATAATGGAGATTCCAAGAGTTACATTTTAGGTAGTAGATGAATTGAATTTATGCTTAGAATTTCATTTTATCTTTGGACAATAGAATGTAACTTGAAGTGCTCACTTTGAAGTTTCATTTTTATTTTATTTTTTTAATAACTCTGGGGATGAGAGAAGCATATGGCTGTTTCCTTATCAAGTGACTGATAAGGAACTGAATATGAACTACACATTTGTTAATATTTCTATCATTTCCCTCCAAGTCAGATACGAAAGTTGATGTAGATAATCCTATAAGACTACATAAAATATGGCAAAGTTCTTACTTTTAGGATGTACTGGGTGTTAGATACACCTCATTTCTTGTTAAAAGAACTCATTCATATAACAAGTTACGCATAATGAAAATTTCTAGTGCCCATAATATAAATGTGTGATTATGAGACATAAAAGTACCCAAGTAAATATATGCAAATAATTTATGAAAAGTAGAACCTTTTCAATGGAAGTTTTAAACTTCTCTTCCAAACATTTACATGCCAATACTCACAGATAATTATTGTTCTTTTCAGAAACCATGCTATATTCACTATGTAATCAAGTTCAAATGCTCAGAATGGTAGATAAGAGTTTATGTATAGCTCAGTGTGTCTCCTGTCTTATTTTATAATACATTTAAAGGAAAACATTAATCTTTATATTGTATAATAGAAAATTCATCCCACAAAGTAACAAATTCCCAGCAGAAAAAAATTGTAACAACACCCCCACAACAACACACACACATGCACACACACACACACACACACACACACACACACACACACACACACAAAGCAAAGTGACTATCTAGGAAAAGTTAGTTATTCTTGTTTTTGTGCTCCTAAATAAAAGCAGGTTAATACTGATGTTTACATCTCTAACTCCGGGGCACACTAGTATGACATTCATTTCTATTCATTTGCTCTTTGAATAATTGCTTCTAAGGGTTTCTCATAATTGGAAGAGAAACTACTTATGACAATAAAGCTAGAGTGTGGGGACATGACAATCCAAAGTTCCTATCTAGCAAGTGCCCTAGTAAGATTGCATTCTAGTTACTACTTTATATAAGGTAAATAGGATGTGTATCTTTAAAATATTTAGTATCATATACTTAATATATTTGCTATTATAAAAGCCAGAGACAAACATTTAATTAATAGTTAAAATATAGAACTACTTTTGTCTCCAGTATAAAATGATAATGAACTTCTAAGAATCAATCTATTTGAAATATCAATAATCTCATATAGGATCAGAAGAATGATGAATACTTGGTTTAGAGAACCTTAAAAGGAATAGTGTTCAGAGAAAAGCTGAAAGCCCCAAATACTTGAGTCATGAAGCATGGTAATGTCAAGTTGGTATTCATTTACAAATATCATCCCTAGCTTTCATCATGCTGCAAGGAACTATGCATAATCCAGGAAGTTAAAATTTACCAACTGTTTCGCCCAACTGTGAACCTTACGACCTAAAATAATGGCTGGCTTGTGAAGGTATGCCCATTGCTACAATGGTAGTGTGAATGTTAATGGGAGTAACCAATTAGGTTTTGCTTAGAACTAAAGCTCACTCCCTAAGATGGAACCCCTAACTGGCACAGTAAATGGTGCCAAGAGCATGTGATCAGGTAGGTCATAAGCCTTAGAGGACAACCTATTACTATTATTCTGCTATATGGACATAATATTAAAATTATTCCTAATTACCTATTGCCAGTATCCATATATTAATGTGTCTCTCTAGCCTCATCAAATCTGTTTCCTCTTGCAGTAGACACCATTTAATACAGAAACTCTCAACTTGTCACTGTGCAGAGAAAAGGGCCTGTGGAGCATTCAACCACTTCCTAAAAGGTGGAGTGCTCATGGGTGAGAAAATTCCACCTTGGAAGAGGGAAGGCAGGCACACTATCCCTATGGACATTCTATAGTTGCTGTGAAAAGAAGATTCAGTTTTGGAAACCTTCCAAAACAGACTCTACTCCCAAAAGTAAGTGTACAAAAGACATTGGAATGGATTAAAAAAAGAAAATAGAAACTTGAGGTTGTGTAGATAGGGACAGAAGGGTGAAAAGGATGGATCTGGGAGAAGTTGAGTGAGAAAGTGTGAATACCAAATATCAAAATACATTGCATGAAATTTTTAAAGAATTAACACATTATTAATTTAAAAAGCAAACAAACTAGAGTTCATAGCAGGTTATGGTGGCACCTGCATATAATCTTGGTCCTTGGAAGATGGTGACAAAGGAACACAAGACGGCATGATGAGGCATTGTTTAAAAAAAGAAACAATCAACAACAGCAAATGAGTTAATTGAAATATTTTCATACTGTTTTGGGCTGATTTTTAATAACTTAATACTACATTCAATAAAGTAGTTTTCAAAAATCTGTGTTCTGATGAGGAGTTTTTTGTCTTTTTTTTTCTTTTCCCTGGAGCTGAGGACCAAACCCAGGGCCTTGAGCTTGCTAGGCAAGCACTCTACCACTGAGCTAAATCCCCAACCCCCTGATGAGGAGTTTTATGAGCTCATAACTGCTTTTACTTTGCTCTCTCTTCATATTTGTTGTAAATGTGAGCTTTCAGCTTCCTGCTGTCATGTATACGTGCACTGGTCGACTTATTCTTCTGGAACCATAAACCCCCACAAGCCCTTCCTTCTGTGAGTTCCCTTGGTCATGTGTTTTATCAAAGGTACAGAAATGTAATAAAAATACTTGATTTGCGTACATAAAAATAGTATAGACTCTCAGTGTGAAATGATAGAATTAAAAGATGTACTAATATTCTGATCTGATAGATTAATTAGGGAATTACACTATAAAAAATCCAAGGGATGATACATTTATTAATTAAAAGACCTCTGAAAGTAATTACTATCTCCTCATAAGTTCAACAGTATTGTGGTTGGTCTTCCACCTAATAAAGTTTTGTTTCATAAGAAAGAAGACCTATGACCAACAGAATACACCCAGTTATGAAAAAGCAGCTTATCTGCTAAAAATATCTTCTTACAGCCACTCACTAGACTTTCAAACTAAAATTGAAAATTCTAGGCTGGGGCTAATGGTCACTGGATTACATACAACTACTGTCCATTTATGTTTGTGACCTGCTATGTTTGTACAGCAACTTAAGGACCTTGGAACAGGTATAGATAGAGAAATTTGCTTAGGAAGGCCCTAGCATAGTAACTTTGGAATATATTTTCTGTTAAGAAATCTCCATATAGCTATATAAATAAAATATTTACAGAAAGAACTAGAATCAGCATCTTGAATTTTTCTTAGCACTTCAGTATGCTACAGTTATATTCAATAATAACAGTTATTACCAATACAGGCAGACATCAACTCTAAAATGTTCATTTAGTCTAAGAAATCATTGTTACTAAGGCTTGCTTTTCAAGTTATGGTTCATTGTTCCATAAAACTTCTCAGTAGATTAGTGTTTGGGATTGCAGACAGCAGCCCAAACCTTATTTAAACTCAATATACTTGAGGTGCTATAGCAATAGTATTATTTCAGTTATTTATAACAGCTATTTGAAAATGGTTTCTATTTGCAACTGAATTTTGAGTTCCATATCAAGAAGCCATGAACATTGCACAACACTTAGAATTTAATAACAATGAAAGCACTCCACATCAAAATTTGTGTGATACAGCTAAAATAGTACTTTGGAAAATGGGAAGCCTTGAGCACAACTGTCACAAAACAAGAGTGGAAACAATTGAACTACCACAGCATGCAGTTGTTGAAGCATCAATAATGTATAACTCCTTCTGTTTTGTGCTGATGAGACTAAGTATAAAGACTCTCCAATAAGCTAATGAAATACTTGTACAAAGTCCAATTTTCTTTTTCAAATGTCTATCCCAGTGGACACATTGGCTACAAGCATGAGTGACATGTAGATTTTCCAAGTATAATATCCTTCAGCCAACATCTTGAAAGACTGTGATACAAACTTTCAGAAATCCGTGTAATTATGTAATAATATATGTCTGCTTTCTCATCATACCTCTGTCCTCTGAGCTGAAAAAACTGGGATTTGAATACTAAGCAAAAATTTTCCTCACAAAAACAAGGTATGCAACTGATTATTGTGTTTTCTGTGTCTGAATTTTATAGATTCTTAGGGTTTAGGGAAAGACTACTTAGGATTTTGAAGGCTTTTCAGAATCAGAGAACCCATTTTAGATATTATCTAGACAAGTTTGTGATGAAAAGAATAGTTGTCAAGATAACAGACATTTATGCCACTTTCCTTTTGAACAACTGTTATCATAAAGAATTAACAACAGATCAATTCTGTCTCTAATGCTGTATCTAAATTTCATCCAAATTCACATCTATTGACTCAATAAGGTAATATTCTTCAAGGTAATAGCTGTAATTATTTTGGATTATCTTAGGGATACTGTTAAGAGAAATATTGAACATCTCTACATTAAATTAGAATATAAAAACAACTTTCTTTGTAAAATATATAGAAAGAATTTTCTGTCCACTTATTTCAGAGAAAATGAAATTGTTGAATAGTATTATTTTATCTCGAATGCCTAAACACAAATAATCAGGCTCATTCCACAGCACTTCCCTTCTATGTAAGCAACTAACATTAGTATAAGAAGAAAATTATTTTTAATACGCATTATTCAAATAGTTTCTAACTTTTAATCTTGAATTATGTAATTAAATACTGCATATAAAGTGACCAACAATTATATTCAGAGCCCCAAATGCTACTTTTTAAAAATATCTTATTTGCTTGCTTCTACTTTGACCTCACTTTTGTATGTAGTTTCCACAGTATAACACTGTTTTCTGAAACATGAATGAATGCCTTCTGACTTCTTCTTCTTCTTCTTCTTCTTCTCCTCCTCCTCCTCCTCCTCCTCCTCCTCCTCCTCCTTCTTCTTTTTTGTTTTGTTTTCTTTTTTGAGACAGAGTTTCTCTATGTAGTTTTTGGTGTATGTCCTGGATCTCGCTCTGTAGACCAAGCTGGCATCAAACTCACAGAGATCTGCCTGGCTGTGCCTCCCAAGTGCTGGGATTAAATGCATGTGCCAATGCCACCTGGCCCTGATCTACCTACTTCTTAAAAATGTGCTGGAATAGACTTTTGGGGGAATCTAATTTGAAGCTGCATAATGTTTGGAAGATTATGAATTCTCTCTGATGCATATTTGTATTGGGGAAAGTTATTTTATTTTTTTTTTTAGGCATTTCTGATGAAGTAGACATTGTGCTTTGAAATAAGAATATGCAAGAAGGAAGGAGGACTAAGATCAAATTTTCATCTTGGAAATACAGTTGTAGAGTTCAGGGACTCCATAATACTCAGAGCATGCGGATATCCACATAGAATGCTAGACTAGCGAACTGATGCTGAACTTCCTAACCATTTAACCTCAGGTTCTGTTTCCTTGGCATAGAGACCACTGTTTTCCAAATACCATATAAACAGATTTTTTTTAATGAAGTGGTATGTACTTTTTATGAGATGTTGTTGATGCTTATAAATCGATATGTGGGATTCTTGGTAATTCAGTAATTATAAACAGGGTTTTCTCTTTAGAAGAACAGTTAGATCACATTAGTAGTAAATGATTTCTGGTGTGGTTATTTCTCTGGTCAAAGATAATTTGATTGTAGTTACTAGACTCTAGCTAATGGTATTTACTAATCTGTTTGCTGCAAATGATAGACCAAGGGAAATAATGCTGACAGAAAGATATAAGGGCGAATTATGAGAAGCCAATGTACCATACAACCCAGCCTCAGCTCTTTTTCTTTTCTCTTAATAGAGGAGGAAGATTCAGTAATACAGCATGAGCCACGGTTGATCTTTGAACATATTATAGAGTTTAGTTCACCACACATCATGCACATTATATCGGATAGCATTCGTTGCCACTTCTTGAGGTGGATTAGTATTTACACATGAATTAGCAATTGGAATTGGAGGGACAGGCATTGAGTCTGAAACCAGCTATCCAAGGACTCTTAATAGATAAGCTTTCCTGCCATCCAGAAATACTGAACAATAACAAGCATAACATCCAAAGCTCCCTTCCTCTCCAATTAGAATTTTGGCTTTTTTAAGTCTGACTCATTAAAAAACAGGCCCAAATTGACCTGCTGCATTTTACATTGTTTCTGATATGACATGGATCCTGATGCAAGTGCTACCAAACACAGTGAGAAATAAAAGCCTTGGAATGAAGTACACATTGGTTAATCTATAAACAAAAATACAGAGTAAAATTTCACAAAGTGAATTGCTGTGGGGAATGGGCATACATCATCTCAATATGGAAGAAGAAAATCCATTTTGGATATAGGCAGTGAATATAGGCCGGGGATAGGATGTGAAGTCCTTCCCCCAAAACTCATGTGTTGAAAAATACAGTCACTGGTAGAGCTGTGGTGGCACATGCCTTTAATCTCAGCACTCAGGAGGCAGAGCCAGACAGATCTCAGTGAGTTCGAGGCCAGCCTCGTCTACAGAGCGAGATTCAGGACAGGCATCAAAACTACACTACAAAACTACAGAGAAATCTTGTCTCGAAAAACCAAAAAAAAAAAAAAAAAAAAAAAGAATAGAGTCACAGCTTGAAGTAGTATTGAGAGGTTCTTAGATCATGAGGATGTTAATTCATTAGTGAATTAATTCTTTTATGAATATTTGCTAAATAATAATGATTACTTTTGAAAGGACATGGTTTACTGTCTTAGTTAGCACTTCCATTGGTATGATAAAACACCAAGGCCAAAAGCAACTTGGGTGCAAGTATCTTATCTTTTGCTTTTAGTACAACATCCAGGGAATTCAGAGCAGGAACTCAAGGCAGGAATCTGGAGTAAGGAACTGAAGCAGAGACCATGGAGGAACACTGCTTAGTAGCTTCTTTCCATGGTTTTCTTGACCTGTTTTTCTATACCCATCGGGACCACCTGCCTGGGGATGGCACTACTCACAGTGGACTGAACCTGTGCAAATCAGTGATTAATCAGGAAACACACAAGAGGCTTGCTCACAACCCAGTCTAATGTGGACACTTTCTGACTGGAGATTCTCTCTTCTCAAATTAGTTTAGCTCATATCAAATGGGCAAAAAAAAAAAAAAACCCAAAAACAAACAAACAAAACAACAACTAACCAGGATAGAACATTTGCTTTATTCCTGTAATCTTCTACCCAAAACCTGGCACCTGTTTTCCACCATGATAGGCTCATAAGATCAGATGCTACATATAAAGAATTGGGTATAAAAATGGCTGTCACCTGTCTTAGAGCAAAGGACTTGTCAGTCTTCAATCATTCACATTCCCTTGCCTATTTCCTGATCCAAATTCCTCCTTAGAGTGGAAAGTGCACTCATGAGGCTGAAACATGAGGATTACCAAGAATTCGAAAGCACCTTGCATTACATAAGGAGTTCAAGGCCAGTCTGGCTGAAAAACAAAACAAAACAAAGCAAAACATAGATTTTCATGAATAAATGTGCAATCAATTATGTATTCAGCCTAATTATGTGGCCTGTATCCTATTTCTAGGCATCAAACCAGAAACTCCATTTAAGTAAAACACATGCCCTAACCTTCTTTTACAACATTCATGATTCAATCCTGTCTTCTCAGATTGTAATTCCATGCAAAGAACCTCTGTTTAGTGATAAAAGTTTGAGAAGGCATAAAATTCTGGCTTTGGGAGTTATCAGAATTTCCTATAACAAATGTAATCCAAGCATCAGGACAAGGAGATATCATTAGGTTCAACCGGGGGCTTGAGTAGCCTGCTCTAGTTTGAATAATTCCATGTTCCAAAATTTCATATATACAACAAAGTTATAAGAAAGTAACTTGAATAGGAATGATGCAAAAGCATCATTGAAAATAACAATAGCTTTATATTCTCATTTGGGTCTCATAGAGCAGAAGAGGTACTAATTGTCCCTCCATGTCAGGGAGAGGAAATAATTTGCACATATATCTTGACTGTGTTTGATTTAACTCCAGCAATGTTCATCTCTTCATCCATAGTAAGTATGTCCATAAACTACAACATAGAAAACAAAATAAAGAATTCAAGAAGGACATGTAAATCAAAGACTGCCTTTTGGTAAACGTCTCCAATATCTACAAAGAGACCTAAGGCATACACATTAGAAGGGAAAATACTTTGCTGTGTAATGACATCAGGAAAGTGGGGCAATAACAATTATTCCTTCAGTTTGATACAAGTATCAAATAAAAGGTCTTATGTTGGTGTTCTAGTAAACATTTAACAACTGTGTCTGGGGAAACAAGATGGGATTAGCCTTGATTTGTAATAATTAGTTATTTCTGCTGTGTAAGTCTCAACTGTATCCAATTTAAAGCTCCAAAGTTGCATTATGACATATGGTATTAAAAGAACTGCCATTTAATACAATTATTTTTTATAACCTGAATTTTTCCAAATGTTGTCACAATTACTTTGTGCCTGTGTGTTTATGTGTTTGTGGTATGTAGGGAGGGAGTGCATGTATGTCATGGCGTGTGCTTGGAGGTTAGAGAATAACTTATTGAAGTCAGTTCTCTCTTTTTACCATGTGGATACCAGAGATCAACTCAGATGCACACATTTGGAGGAAAATGCTTCTACCTACTGAGCCACATTGCTGTACCCATAATTTTGATCTTAACAGTAAATTGCAAGCCCCCTACCCTGGGCTCCACATTAGGGCCCACAGCCCGGGCAGCTTTACCAGAGGCCAGAGTGGTCCTAGGAACCCCAGGGAAGAAAACACTTACCAACCGCCAAACTCCCTTTAGCTTGTCAAAGAACCCCAAATTTCATTCCCACCCCTGGGCTTCATATCCCAGCTTATTATTTTGGAAGAAGTCTTTGACTTTACCACAGGCCAGGCACAGAAAATGAATTCTAGGTAAGACACTACCCATAGCCAGCTAACACTCCTAAGGTCTGCCCAGCAACCCCAGACTGTACCCCCTCCCCTGAATTCTATACTAGGGTCCACATTCCAGGAAGCCTTACAGGAGGCAAGATTGGTCCTAGGAACCCCAGGTAAGACACTACCCACCACCCACAACACCCCTTTAAGCAAACCCAAAAACCCCAAGCAGAACACAACACACACGCACACGCACACGCACAGCAGGACTCCATATCCAGGTCTACAATTTTGGCTTTACCAGAGGCCAGGCTGGATCTAGGGACCTCTAGTCCCCGAAATCCCCGGGCTGGACACCCTACTGGGCCTGAAGACTTGCTAGTCACCAGAACTCTTGGTCATTTAGGCCAAAAGACCAGAGAGGAAAGAGAAACCAAGGAGCAAAACATCCATCCAGCAAAGACAAATGCATGAATCAACACCTAGACCTATAATCATCCTAAATCCAAATGCCTAAACACCAATGTAAGAACACAATCAATAACAGAAAAGGCAATATGACGTCATCATCAGAATCCATTTATCCTACAACAGCAACACCTGAATAATTAAACACAGCTGAAGAACAAGAAAATGACCTTAAAATGACTTTATGTAGATAATAGAGATCCTTAAAGAGGATATTAAAAAAAATCCCTTAAAGAAATTAAGGAAAAACCAAACAAAAAATGGAAGACATCAATATGTCCCCAAAAGAAAGCTAAAAAGAAAAAAGAAAGAAAGAAAGAAATTCAGAGCAAATATAAATACACTAAACAAAAAAAAAAGAGAGAGAGAATTACAAACCAATTTCATTCATGAACTTTGATGCAAAAAAACTCAGTAAAATACAGGTAAACCAAATCCAAGAACACATCACAAAGATCATCCACCATGACCAACTATTCTTTATCCCAGAGATGCAGGGATGGTTCAACATATGAAAAATTGTCAATGTAATCAGACGTTTAGAAAATTGAAAGAAAAAAGAAAAAACACATGATCATCTTGTTCAATGCAGAAAAATCCTTTGACAAAACCAAACACCCTTTCATGATAAATGTCTTGGACAGATCAGGGATATAAGCAATATACCTAAATATAATGAAAGCAATATACAGCAAGCTGATTGCCAACATCAAATTAAATGGAGAGAAACTCAAAGCAATTATACTAAAATCAGGAACAAAATAAGGTTGTCCAATGTCTGCATACCTATGCAATTTAGTACTTGAAGTTCTAGCTGGAGCAACGAGACAACTAAATGAAATCAAAGGAATACAAATTAGAAGGAATAACTCAAAATATCATTATTCCCAGATATGATAGTATACATAAGAGACCCCAGAAACTTTACCAGGGAACTCTGGCAGCAGATAAACACCTTTAGTCCAGTGGCTGTATACAAGATTAATTAAAAAAATCAGTACCCTCCTATATATAAATGATAAATGGGTTGACAAACAAATCAGAGAATCAACACGCATTACAATAGCCTCAAATAATACAAAATATCTTGGTCTAACCATAACCAAACAAGTGAAAGACCTGTATGACAAGAACTTCAAGTATTTGAAGAAAGAAGTAGAAGATATCAGAAGATGGAGACCTCCCTTGCTCGTGGATTGGTAGTACAAACAAGTAAAACTGACCATCTTACCAAAAGCAAACTACAGATTGAATGTAATCCTCATTAAAATCCCAACACAATTCTTTACAGACCTTGAAATAACAATACTCAACTTTATATGGAAAAAAAATCCAGCATAGCTAAACCAGTCCTGTACAATAAAAGAACTTCCAGAGGTATCACCATGCTTGATTTCAAACCCTACTACAGAGCTTTAGTAATAAAAAGAGGATGGTACTGGCATAAAACAAACAGGTGTATCAGTGGAATCAGATGGAAGACCCAGACTTAAATCCACACCGTTATGGACACCTGATTTTTTACAAAGAAGCCAAAATTGTACAATGGAAAAATGAAAACATCTTCAACAAATGGTGCTGATCAAACTGAATGTCAGCAGTAGAAGAATACAAATAGATACATATCTATCACCCTGCACAAAACTCAAGTTCAAGTGAATCAAAGACTTCAACATAATCCAAATATATTGAACCTGATAGAAGAGAAAGTGGGGAATAGTCTTGCACACATTGGCATAGGAGAGAACTTCCTGAAAAGAATACCAATAGTGTAGGCACTAAGATTGACAAATAATGAATAGGACATCGTGAAATTGAAAAGTTAATTAATGCAAAGGACAGCATTAATAGGATAAAATGGTAGCCTACAAAATGGGAAAAATCTTCACCTACCCCACATCTGACAGAGGGCTAATTTCCAAAATATAAATGAACTCAAGAAAGTAGATATCAACAAAACAAATAATCCAATTAAAAAATTAGGTACAGATTTTTGTAATAGCCAGAACCTGGAAACAACCTAGATGTCCTTCAACTGAAGAATGGATAAATAAAATGTACATAAACACAATGGAGTACTACTCAGCAGAGAAAAACAATGACATCATGAGGTTTGCAGGCAAATGGATGGAACTAGAAAATATCATCCTGAGTGAGGTAACCCAGACTCAGAAGGAAAACCATAGTATGCACTCACTCATAGGTGGATGCTAGATGTATGGCAAAGAATAGCCAGACTGCAACTCACAACTCCAGGGAGGCTAGCTAGTAAAGAGGACCCTAGGAAAGGCAGAGGGATCGCTCAGCAACAGAGAAATGGATGAGATCTACATGAGTAGACTGGGAGTGAGGGGGGGTAGTGGAGGCAAGGGTGGGGGAAAGAGAGCTTAGGGGAGCAGGAGGTCCCAGCTGGATCAGGAACAGAGTGGGAGAACAAGGAAAGAGATGTCCTTGTTTTTAAGAGTTGAGTATTACTCCGTGTGTACAAGTACCAAATTTTCTTCGTCAAATCCTTAGCTAAGGGATGTCTAGGTTGTTTCCAGGTTCTGGCTATTCCAACTAAAGCTGCTATGAACATAGTTGAGCAAGTGTCCTTGTGGTATGATTGAGCATTCCTTGGGTATATGCCCAAGAGTAGTATAGCTGGGTCTTGAGGGAGATTGATTCCCAATTTTCTAAGAAAGCACCATATTGATTTCCAAACTGGCTGTACAAGTTTACATTCCCACCAACAGTGGAGGAGTGTTTCCCTTGCTCTACATCCTCTCCAACATAAGCTGTCTTCAATGTTTTTGACCTTAGCCATTCTGACAGGTGTAAGATGGTATCTCAGTCATTTTAATTTACATTTCCCTGATGATTAAGGATGTTGAGCAATTCCTTAAATGTCTTTCAGCCATTTGAGCTTCTTCTGTTGAGAATTCTCTGTTTAGCTCTATAGTCCATTTTTTAATTGGACTGTTGGGTATTTTGATGTCTAATTTCTTGAGTTCTTTATATAATAAAGAGATACCATGATAAATGAAGACCCCATGGGAATGGGAAGAGGCAGAGTGCTGGAGAGGTCCCCAGAAATTCACAAAGATACCTCCACTATGAACTACTGGCAATGGTCGAGAGAGTGCCTGAGCTGACCTACTCTGGTGATCGGATGGCCGAACACCCTAACTGTCATGATAGAACTCTCATCCAGTGATTGATGGAAGCAGATGCAGAGATCCATAGCCAAACCCCAGGTGGAGCTCCAGGAGTCCAATTGGAGAGAGAGAGGAGGGATTATATGAGCAAGAAATATCGAGATTGGAAAAAGCACAGGGACAAATAGCCAAACTAGCAGAAACACATGAACTGTGAACCAATGGCTGAGGAGCCCCCATGGAACTGGACCAGGCCCTCTGAATAAGTGAGACAGTTGATGAGCTTGAATTGTTTGGGAGGCCCACAGGCAGTGGGACCGGGACCTGTCCTTGGTGCATGAGCTGGCTTTTTGGAACCTAGGGCCTATGCTGAGACACTTTGCCCAGCCTTGGTACAGGGAGGAGGGAACTGGACCTGCCTCAACTGAATCTACCAGGCTGGGCTGACTCTCCAGGGGAGACCTTGCCTTGGAGAATGTGGGAATGGGGGGGTGTATTGTGGGGAAAGGCTTACAGGTGGGAAAAGGGAAGATAGGGGAATCCGTGGCTGATATGTAAAATTAAATTAATTATAAAATCAAATATTTATAAAAAAAAAACAGGGACATCAGTAAATTTGAAGGCAAATGGATGGAGCTAGAAAAATTCATCCTGAGTGAAGTAACCCAGACCTACAAAGATAATGATGGTATGTATTCACTTATAAGTGAATATTGGCTGTAAAAGAAAGGATAGCGATGTTACAATCCAAAGACCCAGAGAGACTAGGTAACAAAGAGTGCCCATAAGGGGATGCCTGGATCTCCCTGGGAAGGGGAAACAGAAGTGGTTTCATGTGATTGGACTAAGAGCAGGTGGGGATAGGAACATGAGGGATCAGGTTAGGGAGGGGATAGAGGTGGAGAGTACTGAAAGAAACTGGAAAGGGGGGCATTTTGGGGTCAGGTAAAAAGCTGGAGCAACAGAATCTCCTAGGAATTAGCAAGGATGACTCCAGCTAAGATTCCTCTCAATAACAGATATGTAGCCTAAACTGGTCATATTCTGTGACCAGACTGGTGCCTGATCCAATGTCATCAGACAGGCTTCATCCAGTGACTAGCAGAAAGAGATGCAGACCTACAATCAAACATTAGGCTTATTTGTGGAATCCCACAGAAGAGGGGCAGAAAGGACTGTAAGAGCCAGAGCGGTCAAGGACACCACAAGAAAACTCACAGAATCAACTAGCCTGGGATCAAAGGGGCTCACATAAGCTGAACTGACAAGCAGGGAGCCTGCAGGGGACTGACCTAGACCTTCTGCACAAATGTTACAGTTGTGTGTGTACCTTGGTCCTCTTGTGAGAACAGACTCTGACTCTTTTACTGGCTTTCGGCACCCTACTCCTCATACTGGGTCACCCTGCTTAGTCCTACTGCAACTTGACATGCCATGTTTTATTGGTACTCACAGGAGACCTTCCCTTTCCTAAACAGAAATGGGGAAGGAATGAAGGAGTGGCGTGGGGGCTGGGAGCAGAGGGAGTGTTGGGGAGAGGGACTGGGAAGAGAGAAGGGAGGGGAAACTTCAGCTATTATATAAAATAAAAAAAAAAACTGTATTTTTTTTAAAAAAAGAGCAAGTTGCACTTAAGAATAGATTGCTACCCCAAATTCCATTGAAAATATTCAATAGCTGTATACAATATCAATAATATAGCTATTATGAAGATACCATAAAATAATTAGGGTAAAATTAATTTTGTACTTTTACCTTTGTATCAATACAAGTTAATTGTATGCATTTTTTAATATATACAATATCATGAAAAACAATGTAAAATACTTTTAGATAGTGTATTAAGCAATAAATTAAGTTTTATGGAATTTATTTTCTGCAGTGCTCATGTTTGATAGATGAGACATGCCATTGATAATTGTAGAATAATTGTCTGTTGCAAACATACAAAAGCCAGTTTTAATATTCCAGTGATACAATTTGATATTATTATTATTTTAAAAAGTAAATAGGAAGGTAAATACAAGTACAGATTCAGAAAGTGTCTCAAATAAGCAACCTCTCTAGCAGTAGATCAAAACTTCAACTTGAGGAAGAGTGAGTGAAAAGAACCAAAGCCAGTAGATAAAGAGGAGAGCAATGAAATGCTGGCATTTGGACATGGCATGGCTGTGTCAGATGAGCTTGCAGTGTCTATGGTTATCTGCACAAGATCAAGCCAGTTGAAATTAAAGCATGGCTGAAGCATCAGCCCTGAGGCTCTACCTCTATCAGAGAAGCTATTGACATCTGATGGCTGCTAAGAGAAGGAAAGTCATTCTTCTTTAGGCCTGTGGATGCTGACAGGGTGCCATGCCATAGTGGGTAGCCACCTGTTCGTTTGCACATGGGAAGTAATAATTGGGCTTATAGGTTTACTAATAAAAAAAAATAAAAGTATTTGGAGAGATGTAGCTATGGATGAAAATGTTTGATTTGCATTGAATAATGTATGGGATACTAATAAACAATATTTGAAATGATTGGGAATATGGTTCTCCATCCCTGGTCTATAGGAGTACTGGTTACTTGCATAAGTCATGTGACAATAAATAATATTAGAAGATGGTGCTTGAGAAATGACTCTGTGGCTAAGTCTGTTTTTTTTTTGTTTTTTTTGTTTTTTTTTTTTTCTCTTGCAGATGTCCTAAATTAGGTTTCTAGCACCAATATGGGACAACATACAACCACGTGTAATTCCAGCTTCAGGGGATCAGACATACTCTTCTAGCATCTTGGGACACTTGCACACACTGATGCACATACAGTCAAAACCAAATACATGCATAAACATAAAATAAAAATAAAATGCTATTAAACCTGATTAACAGAAACTTAGTAGAGAAGCTAATAGGTAGAAATGTCTGTCTTTTAGCACATGTTTCTTACTTTGAGGATGATTATTTTGGTATTTGGGGTTGTTTTGTTTTCTTTCAACATCTCTAACCACCCCAAAGAAGGAGAATAGGGAAAAGGTATATTTAGACATAGGAATTATTTTCTAAAACACCATGCTTTCGCTGTAGTATGTCACAAAGAGACAAGAAGTAAGTGATTACTTTCCCAAGATCTGGCAGCCACAGCACAGTCTGAACTCTGTGATTTTTAAATAAAGGCAGTTTGGTTTGACTCACAAATTTTCAAAAGAGGGAAATCTATTTTGAGAACAATTATCAGGGAAAAGAATGCTCTAATGGTCAAGTTAGATTCTTTCCCAGAGTTTAATAGACTTTAAAAGAATGAACATTTTTCCATCTCAACAATCCATTCTATTCTCTTTTATCAACAATATTCCTCATTTTTTTTTTTTTTTTTTTTTTTTTTGCTTTTTCGAGACAGGGTTTCTCTGTGTAGCTTTGCGCCTTTCCTGGAGCTCACTTGGTAGCCCAAGCTGGCCTCGAACTCACAGAGATCCGCCTGCCTCTGCCTCCCGAGTGCTGGGATTAAAGGCGTGCGCCACCAACGCCCGGCAATATTCCTCATTTTTAAATAAGTGTCCCAATCATGAGGATAAATAATGAAAATGTACTCAATGTTTTCCTCAAAGACAGCTAGTCTCCCCCAATCCTATGGATTTGAAAGCTGGATTCCCAGATGAAGTAGCTCTCAGAGTATAGCATGCAATTTGTTTATACTAAGGTATAGGTTTGGTTAGCACAAGAAAAGGAGGGCAATTTTGCAGGTGGGGGACAGTAGAAGGGTCAGAGTGTTAATACACATATAAAAAATGTTATAGCTAAAACACTGAAAGCATCAGAGCTTAGTATTGTCTCTTAAAAGTAGTCCCAAATGGGGCCAAGATGTACAGCTATTATTTTCCCTCACTGATCTTTCAGTGTTAATGTGACCTCAAACAAGATGGCTCTCTGCAATAGAAACATCCCTCAAGGTCTCTGACAGCAGAAAGAGACTGTCTGGCAGAGCTCACTCAAAACAGGCACAGGTCCTTCAATAAGGAGACCTAGTGCCAGGGCACTATCCACCACACAATGTTTACTATTTAATATAGAGCCTGCAGGAGACATTTCAGCTTACCTGTGTCTTTAGTGGGCAAACCTATCATTTCTTGTTCCTCTAAGAATGTGCATCCTTTACACAGATGCTTTTTTTTTAAATCAGTTCCCATTCCACCAATCTTTTTTTCTTCAACACCACGTATCATTAAGAAAGCAAATATTAGTCTCAAGATGTGTAACTGATGTTTCAAGTCCAATTAGATATTTTAAAGCTTCAGTAAAAAATTAGACCCTGTATTATCAATCACACTCACATGACAAGTTATGGAAATTCTTTTACCGTGCATAGTAATTTATTAAATGCATAGCAAAGAAATCAGACTTGGTTTACCTTATATAAAAATATGTTTATATGAAACTATATATATTTGCATATGCACACACACACATATATGCACATCAAGTGACAACTGAAATAAACAGCACTTTTAATGCAATTTTTGTTGGGTCCCTGACTGTAAATTATGGTCATTATACTTCATAAAATATCATGTGTAAATAATTATACATATACATTATCAAGTTATATTTACTACATGTATTTAACACCAATTTTCAAATAAATATAGATTTGAAATCACTTTGAGGAAAACACATTTTTATATACATTGTTTATAGCTAAATAACTCCTAGAATATTAATGAACCTCTCAGAAAAATTAAAATAATTTCTTGATAAATTCACCAATTTTTCATTAGGACCAGAAAGTGGCACAGCTGAGATGCTGTTTGTTCACATGAAAGGATTCCTAAGGTGCAGAGCCCCCAAGGGGGTTTTCTGATTGTTTTCTTAACAGTCGGTGTGATTCTGAAAAGATCACCCACTGGGCCACCTTCTGAGTATTTTAGAGAGAGAGCATATCTCAAAGAGAGAGTGCCAATGCAGTTCATATATATTAGCGAGAATCTTCTGAGAAGAAATAGACTTGTGTTCCTGTGACTGCTGCAATGACAGGGTTTGCTCATAATGCCAGCAGGGGATTAAATGTCATGTTCCCTGGGGAAGAACCCTCTCTATATTTCAATATGCAGCACATCATCTAGCTGGAAGGCCTCAGGAAGATGACACACCTTGGAATTATGCTCACTCTCTTGCCCTCTTTTAACACAGACCAATTTCTGACAGAAGACAAAGGAGAAAAAGGAGTTCTCACAATTTCTTCAGTTCTAAAGATGAAAGTATGTACTATCCCAATTATTTTCTGACAAACGTATGTCAAAAATTATACAGCCATCCAGTGTGCTGAAAAATGTGTGAAAAATTTCATCTCTTCTGATACTATACTATTATGAAGGATATATGATATTTTAAATGATTCATTTTTCATATTTTAACAATAATTTTTTACATACTTAATATATTTCAAACTCTATTAATTGCTTTTCTAGTCACTGGACAAAAAAGGTGACAAAAGCCATGTAAGGAATGAAGAAATTATTCTAACTCAGGGTTAGAGAAGATCTATGCCATCATGCCTAGGAAGGAGTCATGGTAGAAACAACTGCCTTTGGTGGCAAGTGCCTGTAATGTGACTTGCTTTATCTTGACAGACTAGGAACCAGCAAGATTGGCTGTAATTAGAAATTGATCTTACAGTCAAGGCCCACCCACCCACTCTGATAGAGAGGCCACAAACCCAAGGGTCCCATTTTCTCCCCAAACCACACACTTCTCTGGGGACCAAGCATTCAAAATAAGCCTACTAGGCTTGTTTCACATGAAAAACATTGACTGTGTATTTTCCATTTGATTACTTTTTTAAAGACCCGTGCTTTATTATGTAATTCAAGAATCTTGTGTTGTGTATGAACACTAGAGTTGAAAATGTAACAAATGAGCCTGTGAATGATTCCAAATCTATTTTAAAGTGGAAGCCTGTATTTTTCTCTATAGAGAGAAAGAAATGGGGTGAATCAGAATGTTCAGAAGGTTGAAGAAGGAAGGAAAAAAATAAATTTAAAGACAAAAGACATGTGGGCAATAATGCCTCCTCTCAAAGTGTTTTGTGACCTAGGGAATGTGAGAATTACACGTGCTCATTATATAGCCTAAAAAGTTAACAGAGTGTCTCTGAAAGCCTAACAGTATGAAGGAAAGATACTAGGATACATTTCAAGAGAGTCTGGAGTCACCTTTGAGAAATCTGTAGTCAAATCCTCTGAAGGGAAAAAGGAAAATGGTACTAGAACAGAAAATCATCTTCCTTTCCATGCTAAACTAGAAAATAATTACCTATCTCTGCTATATGCATTCAAATTCCAATTTTCCTTTAGAATTAAGTTACTTAAATATGTTAAGACTAAATATCAGAGAATTTTTTAAATTGTATTTTATGGATTTTGAAATGAAGATAGTCATTTTATATTTTTAAATTTGTTCTTCTCTCATATAATACATTCTGACTGCAGTTTCCTCTCCCTCCACTCTTCCCAGTCCCATTCCAACTTCCCCTCTCCTCCAGATCCATTCTTCCTCCATTTCCCTTCAAATAAAGAATAGGCTGACCAGGGTTATCAACAAAACACAGCATAACAGGATACAATAAGAGTAGGTGCAAACCTTCATATCAGGGCTGGGCAAAGCAATCCAGTGGGAGGAAAAGGGTTCCTAAGAGCAGGTGAAAGAGTCAGAGACACCCCTACTACCATTATTAGGAGTCACACAAAAACACCAAGCTAACAAACATAACATACAGACAGACACCCTAGAACAGACTTTTGCAGGGCCTGTGATTTCTGCTTAAGTCTCTGTGAGTCCTTATGAGCTCTGCTCAGTTGATTCTGTTAGTTGTATTCACCTGGCATCCTAAGAAAACTCTGGCTCCTACAACTCTTCCTCCCTTTCTTCCTCAGGGGTGCTGGAGCTCCAAGGGGGAGGACCCAGTGGAGATCTCTAATTTGGGTGCTCTCTTTGCCTAGGGTTTGGCTGTGGATTTCTGTGTCTATGCCCATCAACTTCTGGGGAAAGCCTCTCTGATGACAATCGGGCTAGGTACTGATGTATGAGAATAGCAGACTCAGAATAATAGCAGATTAGGAATCAGAAAATGAAGACATTTAAAACAATGCAATGATCGAGTATTTAATTAAATTTAAAAATCACAATAAACATATATATTTTGCACATAAGAATTAAACAAGTCTTAAGATTTTTTCCATCTTCATTAATTATGAGATTATTGATCAACATATTTGTCAACTGTTGCCTCATTAGTCATTATTCTTAAAGCAATAATATCTGTTATTAAAGTGATTGATCTGAATTATTATTTTTATAGCTCTTTCAAAATTAGCTCAAGGATAAGCAGCTTGAATATTAAGCAATTTTTAAAGCTTTTCCTTTCCTTTCCTTTTTATTCTATTTTTAAGTTACTACAAATCATTATTAGCCTGCTACATTAGAAGTTTGTTAATTCTGTTGTTTATCTCTTATCAACCTCATAGTCTCCAAGATTCTGACTTATTCTTTGGATGTGGTAGAAAGACATGCTGAATTTCAGTTCTGAAATGATTAAACACACTGGCATACCTATCCCTACCCCTCTCTCTCTGATTTCATATTAAATGAAAGGAGTTCCATAGATCTGACAAGCTGTGTTATTGGTCTTGACATGGGCAGCATATTTGCAGATAAGCTGCTTAATATTATATTATAAGAAATCATATTTTTAGGTGGCCAGGAAATGAGAGAAATAATAGAGTAAGATTCAAATGCTTAATTATAACTTGAAATGATGTGGCATATCTATAAGAATTCCATTAACATATTAACCATTTCAAGCAGGGGAAATCCAGACAAAGAAAAGCATATATGAAGAATGAGGAAATGTTATTTATAAGATGAATATTAGAAAAAGAAGGGCTGGATATTTTCATGAATTAATATTGCTACAACAGACATTTAAAGTGACTCAGAGAGTCTAATTCTAACTTAGGCATTAATATTCTCCTCTGACTGAGAAAGAGATGTTTCTGAAGTATTAGTCCCAGTAAAACATTCTTTGAATACATAAACAGAGTTCAGCATTTCGTAAGGAAACACATGATGTAGTAAATGAACACAATAACCACATTCACTGATTTGGCTCAACAGTCAATGTTCCTGAGTTGGCTTTTTTCATCTATCTTGGATATCTAGCTTAGCAACCAAACCAGAAAACATAGATACTTTCACTGTTTCATGTAGCCTCATGTTTAATTAGTTCATCTGTTTTGCCACCTTTCAGAAACTATGACAAAATTCACTATTAGTAGGTAAACAACTTGTGGTCCTTTGTATTAGATATATCCTTGTCTCAAGAACTTGAATACTAGGATGGTGACTCTCTGGGGATGGTTTGGAATTGCATCCTTACTGGAGAAAATATGTCAGTGGGGGAGGTTTTGAGGTTTTAAAAGACTCCCATCATTTCCTATATTATCTCTGTTTCTTGTTTGTGGTGGAAATGTGAGTGTTCAGCTTTCAGCATGGCCTCTGACCTCCAGGTATGCCATTTGATGTCTATACCATTAAGGACACTGTAGCTAAAGCTTTCCTGGGTCCCACCTGGCCCACAATCAGGACAAATCTCTCACCCACCAGTCCTGCAGCCACTTGGAACCAAGTAAACACACTGAGGATTATACTAATTAAAGCTGCTTGGCCATTAGCTCAGGCTAACTATTGACTAGCTCTTATACTTAAATTAACCAATAATTATTTATGTTTAGCCACATAGCTTGGTACCTTTTCTCAATTGTGTCTTCACATCTTGCTTTCTCTGTGTCTGGCTGGCGACTCTTGACTCAGCCTTCCAATTCCCAGAATTCTCCTCTCTGCTTATCCCGTCTATACTATACTTCCTGCCTGGCTACTGGCCAATCAGCATTTTATTTATCAATCAATCAGAGCAATACATTTGCAGCATACAGAAAGGCATTCCCAACAGAACACCAATCCTCCAGAACCTTAAGCCCAAAATAAATCCTTCCTTCTTTAAGTTTTCTTGGTCATAGCATCTTATCACAATAGTGGGGAATTAGGTAACACAGAGATGAAAGGGATCTAGTTAGCTTTTGGATCATGTTTCCAGGTTTATCTGTTATTAATCATTTAGTTCCAATTAGTTTGGCCAATCAGTGAATTCAAACATCATTGCAGGAAGTACCTGGTAGAACTTCTTTGACAATAAACACACAGAGAGAAATATAAAGGTGCACACAGTTGCTAACTTTCAGGCACTAGGCCCCAACTCTTAAAGATTCAACCAACTCCTGATAGTGACACAGGTTTATAACAAAGCACTTAGTGTAAGAGACTTCAGAAGACATTTAAGACTAAATCATGAAGTCTACATTACAGGAGTGTTACACTTTGGAGTTTGTGTTTGATGGAGAAAATAAGGAAATGGACAAAATGCAATTAGCATATTACCCAATGAATGGAGATCAGTGAATGTTACATTTTATGAGCTTTCATTTCAATATAACTATTAATTACTGAAATTAATGGAAGGTAGCTCTTAGCAATTGCTCTTGAAGAGATAGCCACACCCCAGAAATATTCAGTCCTAGTAGATGCCCATGAAATGTAAAATCAACCACAGTAATAGCACCATTTAATCTAAGGTTTCAAATCTTCATATTTTTAATGTGTAATTTGATGAGCAAAATGTAAAATCATTCTCTGTAAACAAGAAAAATATAACTGCAAGATATTCTTAAAAAACACACAATTTTTTTTATTTTTGTTTTTCAGCTTTTAGAAACTTTGACTTCTACCTTCTTTCCATTTTCCACATGCATGTAGAACAGCTCTTGACCACACAGCAGTAGATGCAAGCCATTTGGTGGCCTATGCAGTGGAAATTTCAGACCCATCCTCAATAGCTAGCTTGAAACTTGGAGTTCCTTAGTTCTTCACTAGGGAACTGAAAAACAGTGAATACAGGAGCTGGTGATGTCCATTCACCTGAAATTCTGACATGATCTTTCCCTTATCAGCAGCAGCCTGCTCTTCCTTCTCCATCTCTTCCAGGTCTCTGTAGAAGTAGAGATCACACATAACCTCCCATGGGTGCCCATTGAAGATGATGCCACATATTTGGAAAAAGTCCTGGAACAGTATCTCCCACAACAGACGTACTGGGTGAGCTACCTTACTGTTGATTGGGGTGGCAATGTCTACATAGCACAAAGGAGAATTTGTTACACAAAGAAATGGTTGGCAGATTGACATAAAATATCGATGTAAGGGCCTGGTGGTCAGCTTTGGAACTGGACACCATTAGAAAGTGTGGCTCCTTGAAGGCTGCTGGAGTTAGTTTAATGAAGGCACCAGGAATGAGACAGCCAGTATTTGATGTGGCCCCAGGGGCAGTACCAAACATCAATACAGGTCACTGGCCACTTCTGGGGATGATGACACTGACATCCACAGTGTTCTCAATGACAAGCATGACTTGAGCTGTGAGTAACAGTTTCTTCCTCTTTAGATTTCTCATATAGAAACCATCACTTTTGCAGATAAACTGCTTCCTTTTATAGATAAACTGTTCCATCTGGAAATCAAGCTTGGTGGCATCTAAGTGGTTTCCTGTGGCAAGGAAATTAAGGACATCCTCATCTGTCATCTGCAGGAGATTAAAACCTCAGGATATCATATGAACTTCCCTTTAAGTTTTTACAGGAATGAAGAACAAGACAATATGGAACAGTTCTTGACCTGGACAGAAAAAGCTCAAAGTGATTTTATTTACTGTTTCCTTGATGGCTAAAGACGCTGAGCATTTAAAAAATATTTTCTACTTTGCATTTCTTCCTTTGAAAACCTGTCTCTAATCAGAATGACTAGATAGATAAGAGAGAGAGAGAGAGAGAGAGAGAGAGAGAGAGAGAGAATTAAGGAATTGACAATAAGTACTTATGTGAGCAAGGGGAAAGAAGAACATTTATTCATAGTTAGTTGGAGTGCAAACTGGTACAATCACTAGGGAACTCAGTGTGAAGATTCCTCAAAAAACCTATAAATACATTTATCTTATGAACCAGCCATACTTCCAGCAGGCATATTGGCCAAGTGGTAAGGCGTTGGTTTCCCAAGGCATCCTAATATTGACTCTGACATGTGGTTATTAGAAATTACTTGTATTCAGAACTACAATGAAAATGAATAAGTATGCCAAAAATAAAATAAAAATTTACAGTTTGGAGAGAAAAAGAACAACAGAAAATTTAATGTCAGAGTCAAGATAAAAAAATGTGGTACATTTACACAGTGAAGTATTACTCTGCTGTTAAAAATTGACATTATGAAATTTTCAGGCAAGTGAATGGAACTAGAAAAAAAATCATCCTGAGTGAGTTAACCCATACACAGAAAGACAAACATGGTAAGCACACACTCATAAGTAGATATTAGCTGTAAAGTACAAGATAATCATGCTACAATCCAAAGATCCAGACAGACTAACAAGGAGGTCTTCAGGGATTGGGGGCACATGGATCTCCCTGGGAAGGGGAAATAGAATAGATTTTGCAAGTGGACTTTGGGCAGGCAGAGATGGGAACAGGAGGGATCAGGTGGTGGTGGTGGTGGTAGAGGAAGAGATTACTGGAATTGGGGAGGCATATTTCAGGAATGAAGTAAAAACACAGAGCAATGGAAACTCCCTGAAATCCATGAGAGTGACCCTAGCAAAGACAATGGAAAATCTCTGAAATCTATGAGAGTGAACCCAGCAGATTCCTATTAATATTGGATACATAGCCTGAACCATGCAAGGCTTCCAGTGGAGAGATTGGGACACCAACCCGGTCACAAAACTTTCAATCTATAATTTGTTTTGCCTGCAAGATGTGCTGGAGTAAAGGGAACAGAAAAATTCTATGAGTGGCCAACCACTGACTGGTCAAACTTGAGACCAATGACAGGAGGGGGGCCCATACCAGACAGTGCCTGGAGGATGCTGGATAGGCTAGATACTAGAATAGACCCAAATATGACTGAAAAAAAGGGTCAATGAAATGATTTTTAACCCTATTCTTCTACATTCCTAGTTGGGAACCTAGTAAAATCATCATCTGAGAGACTTCATCTGGCAACTGATAGGAGCAGAAACAGAGATCCACAGCCAAACAGTAGAGGAGGTTCAAGGAGGAAGGATTATAGGAACTAGAGGGATCAAGGATACCACAAGAAGACAGCCAAGAGAATAAATTAACCAAGGCTCGAAGTGGCTCACAGAAACAGAACAAATAATCAGGATGTCTGTATAGGACTGACCTAGATCTTCTGCATATATGTTATGGTTGTATAGCCTGACATTCTTGTGGGATTTCTAACAGTGGGAGTGGGGTGTCTCTGACTCTTTTTCTGCTCTTGGGACCCTTTTCCTCCTATTGGGTTGCCTTGCCAAGCCTTGATAATAGGAGATGTACCTAGATTTATTGTAAATTATTATGCCATGTTTGGTTGCTATCCCTGGAGGCCTTCTCTTTTCAGAAGGGAAATGGAGGAGGAATGGTTCTGGGGGTAAGAGGAAGTAGCGGGAAGTGATGGGGAGGAGAGAAGGGAGGGAAAACTTGGATGTAATATATGAAAGAAAAATAAAAAGAAAGAAAGAAAGAAAGAAAGAGAGAGAGAGAGAAAGAAAGAAAGAAAGAAAAAGCTACAGATCAAAACTGCTAGAAATGTGATTCCAGAAGAGGTCAATTTTAGTAGCATTGTCCACATGGTGCTCTGGATTTAGAAGGATGGAAGATAAGTGAGAAAAGGAATTGAAGACCCTTACTCCATGAATATGAAAACCTGCTGAGGCCAGGGACTTGGCATGTAAGTCTCTACATGGAGGTCCTGAGAGATCATTGTGTGAAACTCTGACTGCGAATTCTCATTTACACTAGAGACAGCAAGAAATTAGAGGTGCTAGAACCAAGGGAAATCTGCCCAAGATAGCTGTGCACTGTGAGTGGAACAGCCTGAGAGAAAGCCATATCTTCAGGGGATAAGGGTTGAAGGGTCAAGTCATCTAAGCCCTTTGACATTGGACTTTGGGCTACAGTGTTTGTAGTTTTTCCTTCTGGATTTGATCTTAATTTGTTACAGTATTTCCTCAGTATATCCTAACTATTGCCCTTTGAATAGTAACGTATATTGTATGCCTTTTTCTATTGGAAGTATGTAAGTTGCCTTTTGATTTTACAGGCAATTTCAATTAAGAGATTCCCTTAAGTCTCAGAAAAAATTTTCAACTTTGGACTTTTAAATATTATCCAGACTGAAAGACTAGGAGATTTTAAAAGTTAGGCTGATTTTTTTTCATTATAATATGACCATAAGACTATGGGGACCAGGGAGTGAAATGCAGTGGTTTGAGTAAGATGTCCATCAGAAGTCTACGGCATTTGAATAATTGGTCCCCAGCCGTTTGGGGAGGACTAGGAGGTATGGTGTTGATGGAGGAAGCACACTACTGAGGTCAGGCTTTGGAGTTTCAAAGAACTCCCTCCATTTTTGAGTCAGCACACTCTGCTTCTAAATTGTAGAATGAGATGTGAGCTTTCAGCTGCTGCTTTAGCTACCTGCTGCTTGCTAGGAATAGCTGGCGAAAATAGAACACCTCTATTCTGCCATCATGAACTCTTTATCCCTCTGTAATCACAAGTCAAATAAATCTTTCTTTCTGTAACTTGTCTTGGTCATACTATTTGTAACATCAATTGAAAACTAACTAAGACATACATGTTCTTTCTCATATGTGGGTGGCAGCCTGGAGTCTTTAGATACATGTACCTAAATTGAAGTACCGAGAAAATTCAGGACACAAATAAATAACCATGGCAGTGGGGTATTTCAAAGGAAGATGGATAGAAAATGTGTAACAGGAGGGAAGAAATGGAATAATGGAAGAAAAAGAGTTAAATTTGTGGTGATGGGAAGGTCAGGTAGAGGAGGGTATATTGGGAGGCACAGTGAAGACTGAAGTTCTCGGAAATGGTCACATGAAAACTTACTATGGAAACTTCTAAATGCACATATGTACACACATATATATGCTCATATATACATAAATGTATATATGAACACACATATATACATTCACATATGCATATATGGAGTTGAAATTGAGTTACCTTATTGTTGTAGTTTGAATTAAGGTTATATGAGGATATAATGAATTTGGTGACATGTGCATAGGTACATCTAATATTGATATTTCTCAAAAAGGGAATTTGGAATGGCAACTAATGCTGGAAAGAATAAAAAAAATGAATGCCTGAAAACTTCCTCAACCACAAGAGAATAGTTAGGACAAATGATAATCCTATGCCTGGGATGCTTTTGAAGACAAAGATACTTTTGTGCTTTCTATAATCTTGAACATGCATGCCTGTGAAGTAGGCTTCTCTTCTGAAATGTAAACTTGTAACTCTTTTATCAAAGGAACTTTAGCAATAAAAATGAGGCAGCTGATACAGTCTGCACTACTGTGCTCACTTGCCTTGGTTTACAGTTTCAGTTCTTAGGGATCAATCAGAAGATGTGATTTGGTTGTCCTCTCACACCCCATAATTGGTAAAGGGTCAAGATTTCTTTCCCAGACATCATAGGCTCTAAAATATTGAAAAACAAAACAAACAAACAAAAAACATGTGTGAGTTACCTTTTCATGGTCTGTGGAGTGTTAGAGATACTCCAAACATTGCTACTATTTATCTATTGTCCTCCAGAGTTTGATGGTAAGAGTCTATTAGTAAAGACATCACACACTTGAGTGATAGGACCTAAAAAAATCAAGATGGTACTCAACTGCAAGATTCATCCCTACTGCCTATCTTTTCCAGTGATAGAAAGTGCCACATTCTACCAGACTGGATATGACTGGTGATTATTCAAACTCCAATAACAGCCTCTTTAGCAAAATAAGTCCACTAGTCAACAGCAACATGAATGTCATGGAGTAATAGGATTTTAGGTTTGGATTTAAAGCCTGCACCATTAGATACAATGTTGGATCCCACAGAGGCTTCCTAGTAAGAACTTATTCAGGGTCAGAGAATCTGAGCTTGCTTTACCCAGCAGGACTGCATAAGGAGATGATTTGGCCATGGGCATGTTTGCCAGGTGTTTGGAAGGGTCTACACTTGGCTGTACAGTGTGCTTTGATCTTGTAAGGGGGGGTCTTTTGCCCTTCTCCTTGGCATATTATAAGAAGCCCTTTTGAATAAATGAAGAGGTTGTTGGGTATTGACCCAGGCCCTCCTGAAGCTATCCTGTGTTTCTGTCTTTCTTCTCATTGTCTAGGTCTCTCTCTCTGATATTTTCTTATCCCTCTCTCCTCCACCTAAGAACCCTTTGAAAGGTAGGAGCAGTTCAGAGCTGGTCTCCCACAGATGGAGCTCTGAATGTAGAACTTAGGTACAGAGGATAAAAGAGAGGGGGCACCATGGGTTAAGTGGCATGACCAGTAATGAATTAAAGGCTGTGATATTTGATTCTTCAGGAGTAAAATTGTAAATATAAAGTAAAATAGTTAAAGTTAAGCAGCAGCAAGTAGTTCAAGTTAGGCTACAACAAGTATCTCTCTGTCTATGTTTCTGTCTCTGTCTCTGTCTCTATTTCTCTCTATTAAAGTTAGTCATAGAAGTTTTGTGAAGTTTAGTTTGAGAAATGTAGGCTTAGGCATATTAGGATAGAATAGGATTTTGGTGAAGGGATATTATGAAGGCTTTAGGTATAATAGAAATTTAGGGTAGAGTAGTTTTTCCACCAAGCATGGACAGGACCTGGGACACAGAAAGCAGTATCTAGGAATGAGCAGATGAGCAGACATTGTGAACCTGCCAGTCTGAGAACAAAAAGCCGCTTCAGAGACTGCCAGCTTTAGAAAGCAGCAGCAGCAGAGCATGATCAGTTCCCACAGCCAGGCATCATCGGCTGAGACTCTCGGGACATCATTCCAGAGGCAGCAGACACCTAGAGCCAGTGTGCACCAAGGGGTTCTGCATACTTTCTGCCAAGGTAGGGCTGCAGCAAAAAAAAGCACAGTCATCCAGGGTGCTTGTCAGAGCCCTGGAGAGATATGGCTTGAGGCTGCATGAAACATCAATCTTAAAAGGGCTTATAATAAAAAACCCATAGCTAGATATTGGGATGAAAGCTGAATGATCAGAAAAGCAGAACAGCCAGCCACTAGCTTACCTCTACAAAATCCTCAGCTTAAAGAGAGTGAGTTCCTATTTCTTCATGCTTTATATACCTTTCTCTGCCCAGACATCACTTCCTGGAATTAAAGGCATGCTTGCTTCCCAGTACTTGGATTAAAGGTGTGTGCCACTACTGCCTGACCTGTTTCTCTCATGCAGCATAATGTGGCCTTGAACTCACCCAGATCCACATGGATCTCTGCCTCCGGAGTGATAAGATTAAAGGTGTGTGCCACCACTGCCTGAACTCTATGTTAAATTTAGTGGCTGGCTCTGTCCTCTGATCCCCAGATAAGCATTATTGGGGTACACAATATGTCACCACAGCTATGTTCAACCTTGACAAGCCAAGACACCACGTTGTGAGAGCAGTGAATGGCAGGCAGCAGTAGCAGCTTGGAGTGCAGCTGAGACTTTGGACCTCAGCAGCTGGAGTCCCTGGTGGCCAGAGCCCAGCAGAGATACCTTGGGAGAGGCAGCAGTGGTGAGCAGCAGAAGCCTTGTAGACACAAGGCTGCTTGCCAATCAGATAAGTGGTATTGGCAACTGGAGCAGAGGCAGCAATCCAATGAGCAGCTGAGACATGCCCCTGCATGAAAGGCAGGCATAGGAACTGCTGAGTAAGGCATAGCTGTGCTAAGGACTGAATGGCAGAGATACGCTGGAAACCAAGAGCAGCCCGGGTGTCCAGTAGCAGGATGTGGCTGAGCCATAGAGTTGCCCTGGGGGCAGCATTTGCCCATGCAATTAGGGCAGAGCATGAAGGACCCTCAGCAAAGCAGGTAAAGGAGCTGGAGTGCAGTGACTATGACTGGCTTAGGCTGGGTTTCCTCCTGGAGCTGAGTTGCTGCTTGAAAGCCATAGGCCATTGCATCAGGGTAGCATTCAATTGTTCAACTCCATGCAGGCAAGAACCCTCAGAGCCTCAGGCCACAGGGGTCCTGGTCAGATGGTTATGGGAGGCACAGGTAGACCAGGACTGTGGAAGCTCAATGGAGCCAGTAGCAAAAGCTGTGCAGTTTATTTACTGGTGGTTCATGTTACCTCTACAAAGAGGTCTTCCTCAGCCACTTAGCATCTTTTGCCCTAGAGCGGATTGCCTGGGGAAAGTTAACACAATCTGCCTCTGTAGCTGAGAGCGGGGCTTCAGAGACGCTTTTTTGAACTGGGTGGCACTCAAGGGAACTGCAAAAAGTTTTTGGTTGTGGATTTCTTCCTATTTTGAACATTAAGACTAGTATCAGAAAGCTGTCAGTGGAACATTAAGACTGGTATCACAATTGACTTTTTGATCTTTTCAGACTTAAGAAATGGGATGGGCAGATGTGGTTCAATTGTAATGGAATTGGTTTGTGTATACATAAATGTTTTATTAACGGTGGTGACTCATGAACTGTTTGGAATAGAGCTGTTTATGGAATTGTTTTGTTGTAGGAACAGAAAGATGTGCTTTTTTTTCTACCCAGGTTCAAGACAGGAAATATTCCTCAGTTTCTTTAATTTTTTTTTTAAAAATATTTTCTTTTACCCTTGAGTGAATTGATGTTAATTTGTGCTAGTACACCCTAAGTTTTGTTAGCAAAAAGTGTAAATAGTTCTATTAAGAAATTGCTTTTGGATATTTGCTAAAGTTTGTAAATTATAAATAGCTCTATTTTTGGATATAAGTTTATAAGAATTGTAATTGTGTATAGTAATATTCATGCTAGAATTAGGATGTTAACCTGTTAACCTTAATGGTGATGCTAAGGAGTCTTTAGATTTGATGTGATTGCATCAGAAGTTCACTGATTTATTTGATGCATTTGCATCAGGAGTTTATCATTTTAAAAAGGGCTTAGTGCAGCTAAGACTGCTATAGACATCTTAGACCCATTCAAAAAGGCCATTCCATCTTTATCATCCTCTACTCTGTAGCAGGAATCTTAAGAGGTCTTATTAATAAAATCAAACCTGAGGCCAGATATTGGGGTGAATACTGGAAGATCAGAGAAGCAGAACAAGCCACAGCTACCTCACCTTGCCATTTCCTCAGCTGATCCTGTTTCCTCAGACTGGATGCCTCTGTGTCCTCATCCAAATGGATCTCAGCTGAACTGCTGCTAGAAGCCTAAAAGCTTAACCAGCCAAATGCTTCTAGTTTCTGGTCTTCACGCCTTATATATCTTTCTGCTTTTGCCATCACTCCCTGGGATTAAAGGCTGGCTTTCTGGGATTAAAGGCATGTGTCACCATGCCTGGCTATTTCCAATATGGCTTTGAACTCACAGAGATCCACAGGGATTTCTGCCTCTGGAATGCTAGGATTAAAGGTGTGAGTGCCACCGTTTTCCAGCTTTTGTATCTAGTGGCTATTCTGTCTCTGACCCCAGATAAGTTTATTAGGGTGTACAATATTTTGGGGAACAAAATACCACCACACTACTCCTTTACTAGGAGGAATAGCAGCTGTAAGGAGCAGGAGTATTGATATAATTATTCTAGCTATTTGCAAGCTCTTAGTGTAAAAGCAGCTTCAGAGCTGCATAGAGTTAAGCTCTGCATCCTCCTCTGCCAGAGGCTGGTAGTCAGAGACTGGTAAATCCTTCTTGCTAGCTATCAACCTAAGGCAGAGTACACTTGGTGGAAAGTGTATCTTAAAGATGGGCAAGGCTGTCTAGTGAAGAAGGAGACCTAAACAGTCACAGTCCAGGAGTCTGAGGGGCCCTTTACATTATTAAGAAGGGGGACCTGTGGGGGCTGCATAAGGAGATGATTTGGCCATGGGCATGGTTACCAGGTGTTTGGAAGTGTCTACACTTGGGTATATGATGTGCTTTGGTGTTTCATGGGGGAGGTCTTTTGCCCCTCTCCTTGGCATATTATAAAAAAGCCCTTTTGAATAAACAAAGAGGCTGTTGAGTATTGACCCAAGCCCTCCCAAAACTATCCTGTCTTTCATGCTATCTGATATTTTCTTATCCCTCTCTCCTTCACCCAAAATCCTTTAAAATGTGGAAACTGGACTCCCACAATGGAACCAATACTTGATACCATTAAGTGACCCAGGAAGCCCTGGATGACTAGATCATAGACCATAGAAGAGAATTTGTAGTCATTAAGTCTCCCAAATGGACATATAATAAACTGACCCTTGAGTTCTTGTCTTTATATCCACAGATTGTCATTTCTTTAACCCTTCCTTAACAAGGAAGCTTCCTTTTGTTTCAAGTAGACTTCAGTTAATGCAGAGACCCAGAGTTAGACAGAGTGCAGAGAATTAGAAACTGTGAAATGTTCAGCTTTAAATTAGACATCTGTAACACATCACTTTCCCACTTCCAGGCTTAGAGATCATTGATTATAGCAATCATTCTCCCTCTCCCTGAATCTATTAGTGATAACTGAGTTATCAGTGCAAGCTTGAGTGCCTGAACCTCTCCTCTATCCATGTGTGGCTGTTGAAAGGCCCATTCTTTTATGTACCCCATGTTGATACCTACAATTACGGGGAGTTCATGTTTTGCCTAAGTTATCATGGTTTAACTGCCAAGACAACTGGAAATAAGACCTACTCAAAGATTCTACAATGAGTGGAGTTAGAATTCATAATGAATAGTCTACCCTTTATATTATGTTTCCCAGTTCATGCCCAGTGTACAATTGATATTTGAGACCTTATCACACATGATTTAACAGATCATGTGTCTCCACTGAATTATAAAATTCAGTACACCAGTGTGTCAGAATGTGTTAGTAAGTGGCTAAGTGTGTGAGTTGCTAGTGTTTACTATGTATAAATCTGTTGCAATTGAGGGTTCTGGGAAATTCTTGAATAATATCACCAAGCTTCCACTTCTCATAATGGCAGCATTAAAGAAACACCTACAGAGAAGAAAAATTAAAACTTTCTAAAATGGCCTAATTAGTGTAAAAACCCATTTCACTTGGAACCAAAATAGGATTTTCATTTTAATCCCTTATTAAGAGTCGTATTTTATGAACACAATCAGTCAGCATAGTTGTGAGCCAAGTTAGAAATTAAAAAAATCAAAACATTCAAGATACAGTCAAACAACTTCAGATATTTAACCTTTTTTTAAAAAAAGTTACTTCTAACATTCCCTACCCAACACTGCAGCTGTGTGATAAGGAACCAAGGTGGAGGCTAGGGAAGGAGACTCTCCCCTTAACAGTTCTTTTGAGTGCTTCTCCCACACTGAGTAGGCACCATCAATGTGAGTTTGCAGTTCTACATGTAAAACCCAGAAGCATATACTGGAGCCAGGTCTAATGGCTTCAAATCAGTCTCTTGTTGAGAATGCATTGTTTACTTTATCTTTTTTTTTTCTGTAAAACCCACATTTTCCAATTCTTTAGTTGCTTCACTGGTACCATTGAGGAGCATCCCCTCACAACACGACTGGCTACACTATGGTCACCATGTTGTTATCTTCCTATCACGCCTTGCAAATCAAATATCCTCTAAAAGTTTAATGTGTCAAAGACGTTGTTTCCCAAAGTAACATTCTTTAGAGATGTTAGAAGAATTGGAGGTTGGGCCCAAATGAAAGAAATTAAGTAATCGGGTTGAATGTTTTTAAAAAATTTACTTTTTCCTTATTTCCACTTTCTTGGCAACCATGATATGAGAAGCTTGACGATACCATATTGTAGAAGTAACCATCTTATTCAATAAGAAACACAGAACCAGTGCAAAGAAGAAAGCCAAGAGGTCAGAGCAATAGCTAAGAGCTAAAAACCTTACCCTTCCTCTCGCGGTGGTCCTACCTCTCTGAAAGAGAGCTACTTCCTGTGTGTTTGTCTTTATAAAGACTTTCTGCTCTGCCTTCTCATTGGTTGTAAACCCAACCACATGACCACCTCGTCACTGCCTGTCTGTACAGACCTCCAGGTCTTCTATGGTTGGTATTGAGATTAAAGGCGTGTGTCTCCAATGCTGGCTGTATCCTTGAACATACAGAGATCTACCTAGCTCTGCCTACCAAGTGCTGGGATTAAAGGCATGCACCACCACCGCCCAGCTTTCGCTATGGCTTGCTAATAGCTCTGACCCCCGGGCAACTTTATTTATTAACATACAAATAAAATCATATTTCAGTACAAATAAAATATCACCATACCATATCATCCTGGCCATGATGCTTAGTCACACCATAGTCTTAAAACAACTGGACCATGAGCCCAGATCAGCTGTCTTTGTGGGTTCTCCCATCATGACCTTGACGCCCATAGCAATGAGATCATGACCTGTCTCTGATGCCTGAGCTGGTTGTTGGGAACGTATTCCAAATGCTGGGTTGCATCAACCACCCAGCCTAGATGCAGGGGGAGGAGCTTGGTCCTACCTCAACTTGATGTGCCATGCTTTGTTGATACCCATGGGAGGTCTGCCCATTTCTGAACTATGGAGGGGTGGATGAGGTGGGGAGTAGAAGGGAGGTGGGGAGAGGGAATGGGAGGAGAAGAGGGAGGAGAAACTGGTCAGGATGTAAAATAAATGAAAAAAAATTAAAAATGACTGAACCAAATGACCACTCAGAGAGAAACAAATGATAACAGTCAAACTGAATATTTTGCCTTCTATACTGCTTATACCACATACTTAGTCATGTTGAGCAAAAGCTAACTTATGTTTGAAAGACCCCCAGCCTCCCCGCCTAGCCTAGCTTAGCTTAGCTGTTTTTCTTTTGAATAAAGCCTGAGAGGTACTGAGGAGTTCAGTTAACGGTCATGGAGTAAACAGAACATTTGTGGTTAGCCACCTGGCCCCAGAGCGAGGAACTAAAAGGTCAGAAAAACACCCTGTACCCTAGACAAAAGCCAAGTCAGCCGGCGGGTGGAGCTGGGGGGGGGGGGGACCATGAGCTGTCTGGGGTTTGAACCTGGCCTCATTTGAATCATCCAATCAGAGCCCTGTAACCCTGCATCTCGCTTCTGTAACCACGCCTCCAGCTGCTCGACCCTATAAAAACCCCCTGCTCCAGCCCGTGGGCGCGCCAGTCACTTGAGTTTCTTGAGAGACTGTGTCGCCCCGGGTACCCGTGTTCCTGAATAAAGCCTCTTGCTGTTTGCATCTGACTCGTGGTCTCGGCGTGATCCTTGGGCGAGGGTCTCTCCTGAGGGAAGACTGCCTTCGGGGGTCTTTCATGTTTATGTGTGAGAGATGATGCCCACCCCATATCATTTGTGTTCTAGGGGGCTTTGAGCAATATGAAAACAGCATTAGTGTTTCCTAGTCTCTATTTTCAACACTATCCTGCCATTTCAGTTTCTTTAATAGAGGGAGAACTTAGATAGCATATATATATATATATATATATATATATATATATATATATATATAATGTCAATTTTTCTAGGTCATTGGCTGCAGAATTTAGGACAATTTTCTATGAATTGGGCAACCTTCAATGTTCATTAAAATAAAACTAAACCAATGGGGCAGGTGTTATGCTAACTTTCTTTGTGGATAAATGAAAAAAAATCTATACAGGTGAGAGATCAGAGAGATGAACTACTCATGTCTAGATTGGTATACCACTGAGTACATTAGGGTTCCCTAAAAGAGCATGGATGACTCAAAGACTGGTGTGTCTCTCAAAATCCCACTTTAGCTTGGTTGAGAACTAAGAAATAAAATCTGTGCCCTTGAAGCTCCCTTTCCCATAGAGCAGGTTGTTCTACTAAAGAATCTCTTCTCCTTAGCAATTGTACACTGCTGATATCCTTTCTGAGAAGAAGCTGATGATCTTGTAACTATCTTCACTTCCTGAGGCTGTTAAGCTCCCTTCAGCTTCTCAGTGTTATGAGGCCCCTCTCTTCACTCCTAGAGGGAATTTGTTAGCTCTGCAGAAGTAGCCCCACAACACAGGATCTGAGACTTAAACAATGAGCTAGCTGATGATGGCTCCTCTAACTTTTCTCAAATAAATCACAATGTGAATGAAATGGAAGGCTTTGTTCTGAAGCCTTGGATTTTAGCCCTTTTTATTGAATAATTAGAAGGCTAGATGCAAGTAGAAATCTTTTGTCAAATTTGTCTTTCCACCTCCTTTCTCATGATGGTGGAGATGCCTTATCCTAGAGTTCCATCCTCGTCCTTTCATAACCTTTTGGATTTCAGCATTGATTTAGGATATCATTTTGCCTCCATTAGTTGTCCTTTGTATCTGTTTCCATTGTCATCTCACACATGCTGCCCTTTAAGGTAAGACCAAGACCTCTGCTGACATGCTGGAGGTTTACTCCCAGGACAAAGGTATGCTTTAGTTTTCTTCCTGGAATTATCAGCAGCAGCCCTAGTCTCTGTATGGAATATGTGAAATTTCCTGCTAAACTGATCTTGAATTTCTTCTCCATGAAGTTCCACAGCTTGGGAAGAAGACATTCAGCAGTTTGCAAACACAGTCTCACATTCTATACATAAGTCCCCCTCCTAGACTGTCTGTTACAGTCCTTAAAATTTAAGTGTAAAATTTTCTGGGAGATCCCCACCCCCATCAATGTCTGAGGCAAGTGGGAGAGCTAGCCCTTAGGCCATAGAGCCAGAAAGCTGCCCCTGCCCACCACCAGCAGCAGTGAGAGCTCAGTATCTATAGTATAGCAGAAACCAGAGGCCTTGGATCAGACCAATGATTCTTTTCCATGAACACTTGCAAACAAAGATATACGGATAAAGAGGTTTACTGTGCAACTCACTGTGTCATACTACAGCTTCCATGACAAGACTGATTTTTCTTTTTTTCTTCTTTTCTTTTTTCTCTTAAATTTTACTTTATTTTATTTATTTATTTTTTTTTTTGGAAGGGGGAAGTGGCAAAGGCAGAAGGCAGATATAAAGTGATGGGAAAATGAATGAATGAGATGGAGATGCATGATGTGACAGACAAAAAGAATAAATAAAAAGAAAGTTAAAAATAAATAAATAAATAAATAATTTTTTTCTTGTAGTATTTCCATGCAATTCATCAAGCAGGAAACATCCTTTAGAAGATATTTTGATAAGTGAGACTGCTGGTCAGGAGTGCTGCACCATTACATTTTGATTGCAGATTAAAAATAAAAGCATCATATGTGTACATAGAGATGTGTTATATACATCTTTAATATATACAAAACTGTGTCTGACAATTGCAGGCAGGCACATAATTGTTTAAAGGAAGAGGATTCTAATAGTTAATAACATTCCATAACAAATCGCATAGTATGTGTTGGCTTGTAAGTATTCAAGCATAGAGCAGATGGTGAGAACTCTGTCCAGGGCATTGCAATGCTAAATATCAGCAGAGGAGCTGACATATAGGGAATCTCTGAGATTTAATCTTAGAGAATAACCAGGACCTTGTCTAACATGGCAAAACTTTTGAATTGTGATGAATACAGTGAAGTATTCAGGGCTACATTCATCACAATTCAAAATACCTCCCAATTCAAAGCATTTTGCATGTGAATTTTAGAGGTGCTGATTCTGTCACTCCGTGAATCTTTTAGAAGTTTGCAAAAGATTCCATTGGGCTATTGTCCTCAGTTTTAAACACGACCTTTTTAACAAACAGCAGCACGTGCAGCTTGAAATAATCTTCGAGTGCTATCAGGAGGCAAATGAGGTTTTAATTCCAACAGCTAGGGCTTTTGAATACAGCTGAAAGGTGAAAAGAGCAACCAGTTTGGGGAAAAGCTCCTATTTTGCTAAGTTTCATGGTTGAATAATTTTACTAATTAAAGTGGAAGCAAGCTAGCTAACTCTAAGGTATTTTGAAGATTTCAGCCTTCTTATCTAGATGCCACAATCTTGGTTTTGATTATTCATTACTTGTTAGGCTACTCTATTTAGCAATGTGATAGCTTAGCTTAGTCTAAAGGATATATCCAAAGATGGAAAGCCTAAAGTCACTATACAGACTTGGCTATTCATGAGGATCACATTTCTTTTTTCATTTGGTCAATTTGTTAGCAAGGTTCAGTGTACACATGGACATCCCTTGTAGACTTGTCATTATGGTCTCCCAAGGAGGTATTAAACATGCCCACTGCACACATTCATTGGGGCATGTAATACAATAATAGGATTGCTGTCAAGTGTTTCTATGAAATTATATTTTCATGACTCTTTTACTTCTTTCTTTCCTCCCTTCACACAGTTTCTATGTTCCATGTTTTAGGGACCTGAGAATAAAGACAGGAGATAAATGATTACTCATTTATTACTGTGGATGACATGAGGCATTTATAGTCTGGACTCAGGTGTATTCTGTAGGCTAAGATGAGAGATGCCAGGAAGGGATTTTCTCTGTGTCCAGTATCTTCATTCACTGCCATTCCAGAATGAGCTGTCAACTGGTATGCTATACCATTTCTCTCAAGCTTCCATCCCTTCTAGAATGTCCCAAGGATTAAGAGGTAGGTAGCAGGGCTAAATCTCTCACTATGAAATAAAACAACAAGCTAGACAAGAGGATGCTGTTTTGAAAGTTTTTATTTATTACTAGTGTGTAAGTGGGCATAGCACACACAGAGAGATCCATACACTGTTTGGGTCTGTAAGGTCATGCACATGCTTCTAAGTATATGATACAGAGGACCAGCTGTGTACTTGATTCTCTTCCTCCAGCTTTGGGTTTGGTCCAGCGATCTAAATTACATTACCAAGTTTTCATGACAGACACCATTGAGCCATGAGTGTCTTAACATCCTAAGTGGTTACCAGCCCCTTTCCCTTCTTATAATCTCCATCAGTGATCAATTTCATAGCAAAGAATGAAGGCAGCATGTTTCTTTAGAAGCCCTCTATGAAATTAGGGATAAGAATAGAAAGTTTCTGTGGGATATTTGTGTGGTTGATATATTATGCACCCCAATAAACTTATCTGGGGGTCAGAGAACAGAACAGTCACTATATTAAACATAGATGTTAGGCAGTGGTAGCATTTCAGATCTCTGTGAGTTCAAGGACACACTGGGAACAGAGCCAGTCATGATGGTACACACCTTTAATCACAGGACTTGAGATCTCATGTTTTTGCTTGAAAAAGACACATAGCTTTAATCCATGGAAGTGATGGCAAGAAATAGAAAGGTATATAAGGAGTGAGAACCATGAACTAGAGGCTTTTGGGGCTTTTGAAGCTTTTAGGCTTTGAGCAGCAGTTCAGCAGTTCAGTTCATTTGGATGAGGACTCTGAGGCTTCCAGTTTGAAAAACAAGATCAGTTGAGAAGTTGGCAAGGTGAGGTTGGATGTGGCTTGTTCTGTTTCTCTGATTTTTCAGCATTCACCACAATACCTGGCTCCAGGTTTGTTTTTATTAATAAGACCTTTTAAGATTCATGCTACACATTTGGCCCAATGTATTTTATTTATTTATTTATTTGTTTGTTTGTTTGTTTGTTGTTGTTTTCGAGACAGGGTTTCTCTGTGTAGTTTTGGTGCCTATCCTGGATCTTGCTCTGTAGACCAGGCTGGCCTCGAACTCACAGAGATCCACCTGGCTCTGCCTCCCGAGTGCTGGGATTAAAGGCATGCACCACCACTGTCTGACTTGGCCTAATGTATTTTAAAAAGAAACAAATTTAAATTTTGGAAGGGGTGGTATTGGGTGCATCACAGCCATAGGGGTTCAGAATCCAAGTAACCTAGGCTATCAACTGGGCCAAGTCCCCTCTAGTCAATTTAAAAAGTAATGGGCCAATTTTTTTTTTTCATTTTCCATTATTTGGAAAGTGTAAAAATATATTCTTGGTGGTGAGTACATTGTTTTACTTATTTTCCATAAGCCAATTGTTTCCCTTCCTCAATGTGCAATTATTTATAAAACGGTGAATCTATTTTAAAACTAGTAGACAATTTTGATACTATATATAGAGAGAGTTTGATGATAACTACTTCATTTAAATTAACTCCACTTTCTCCAATTGTCAACATTGTGTGCACGAAAGTCAAATAGATGCCTTCCTTTCACTTTTCCCCTCTGTTTGTGTTCACTTTAGTTTACATTCCGTCTCAGCCCCTATCAGTTGGAGGATTTTGAGCAAATGATTGTCAGTCAAAACAAGTCCAGGTAAAATTGACAAGCAGTGCATCTGGCAGGTTCCTTCTGCTTTTTCCCACACAATGGCATCGCATACTTATCAGAGCAAGGGTTCTAGAATCAGGCAACATACATTCAAATCTGATTTCTGGTCTGCTTAGTTATGGGATGTCAAGGATCCCTGAGCTAAATTATCCTTACCTTTCATATCGACATAATGACATCTTATTTGAAAGCTTTGCTGTGAAAATTCAATGTGTCACTACAGAAAAATTGCGTCGTTTGAAAATTGATGCAGAATACATTGTCAATTGATTGTAGTTGTTCTTATGAATGGAGTGAATATTACCTCCAAAAACTCACCAAATGAGGCAATAAATGGACAGGTTCTGGTTGATCAGCTCTTGAAATTATCAAAGTTGTTAGATATTCCTAATGCTTTCATTGCATATGTATAGGTAAAAACAGAGTTATTGTGACAAAACCCTTTCCCTGGAGGAGCAGAAGTCCTTTGGGGAAAACAACTCGAATGTAGAGCACAGAATAAATGTTGCCCTGTTCAGTGTGGCAGGTGATCTTTTGCTTCACTCTCAGGATTTCTGCACACGTATAGCTAAGAGAGGACAGAACACAGCAGGCATTTTTATAAGGGCCCAAGGGAGAGGAAGGGGAAGTAGTGGAAACAGTCAGTGAACTGGGCACTCAAGAATCAAAGCAGGGAGCAAATTTCCAACTGAGCTTTGAGTTGCTATCTCAGGAGGGAGTCTGGAATGAAAGATGAGGTAAGAAGGCTGAACTCCTGATGAGCTTTTAGGATCTTTGCAGCCTGGCCATGCTGACTTTTTCCTATTTCACCACATTTACATTCCTGGAGACCTTTTGCAATGTTCTGAAGTTTGAGTCTATATCTACTCCAATGCCCATACAGAAATATTGATGATAAAAGGTCATCCGTAATGTGAAGGTACTGGAATGTGTGGCTTTGGGAGGTATTGGACACACAACAGAAGTTTGGCCTTCATGAATTAGTGCCCTTCAAAACTGTCCTCACATGTGAGGCAACACTGAGCAGTCATACCTGAATTGGGAAGCAGGACTGTTACAGATACTCTGTTGCCATATTGGCATTGCACTTCTCAGATACCAGACGGCAGAGAATACAATTCCTAACTCTCAATTTAGGATATGTTCTCATAGAAGTGCAACTGGATTAAGGCCACTTATGTGTTTAGATGCTTCTGGATGTGGTCGTAAAATGAACCTTAGGTACTTTTCTCTATACATATAGTGAATGCCTTAACCCTCAAGAAGCTCTTTTCTGCAGTTGGTAGTGATTCATTAAGATAGACACTCACAATTGGCCAATACACATATACCCAGAGAATGTAGAGTGTGAAACCATAAACGATAAATCTATAACAAAACCCCTCTTTCTGAGGCTCAAGTATCCCCATGGAAGAAGAAGGAGAGATTTTAAGAGCCATAGGTAGTTGATAAGTGCAATGAAATTGTGTTTATGGGTATGATAGTGCTATTGCACACATGATCTTACAGTGGCTGTGACTGCATGTATAGAACCTGCACAAGATGAAGCCAGACAAAATTCCATTACGAAAGGGAGAGGGAGTCATAAAGTTCCTACTTAGATGAGGAGATATTCTTACTTGATGGCTGCAGAGAGGACAGTCCCTTTACTTCAGGGGTTCAGTCGCTTCTCTGAGAGATTGCCTTACACACCTCGCCTGACACACACACACACACACACACACACACACACACACACACACACTTCATAGCATACACAGGGGATGCTATTCTTTTCTCAGAAGATATATATGAGAGAGTGATACATAACTAAATTGCACAGTACGAGGAAATTATCTAAGAGTGGCATCCATATATGCAGAAGCAAAACAGAGATATTGGACATGCACTTTGTGTCAGAGAAAATGTAATTGTATTTAAAAACAAGAGATGAGTGAGGACGAATTGAAAAACTATAGGAGAATGAGAAGAGAAGTGAGCCTCAGCCCCTGGAAAATGGTTTAAACTTCTTACTATCAGAGACACAAGAATTCCAATATAATTAACGATGGTTGCTTGAGGCAATTTTTCCATGCCAACTGTAAAACTAAAACTTCCTAGGAATCTCACCAGAAGTCACATTTACAGCAAAAGTCATATCCCAAATAACTTTATACAATCATGATAGCTCCCAGATTGATTTGGCAAATTATAATCACATCAAAGATACCAGCAGACCCATCCTGTTGGACCATTTAGAAATAAGAGAGAAGGACATTATCTTTGCACCATTTTGAGATGTAATTTTCAGAGCATCAAAATTTTATACGTGGCCAATGCTTAGACATTTAATTGCAACTCTTCTTAAGAAGCCTATAGCCACACTTGGTTATATCTTTATTATTTCTCTGAGCACATTCCTACCTATTTTCAATGAATTCAAATCATTCATCTTACTGGTTGACCTTGAACTTCTCTTCATTTTGAAAGCCATAAATCTAGTTTTATCTGAGTTAAGTTCACCAAAAATCAAAGGAACCTTCCACACTACTGAAGATGTCAGTATAGAGCTCTGCCTCCATCCCTGACACCACCAACAGAAACAACCAGAACTTGAGGTACAATAGATATTTAAGAATGAGGAAATAAGCCAGGTGGCGGTGGTGCATGCCTTTAATCACAGCACTCGGGAGGCAGAGCCAGGCAGATCTTTGTGACTTCGAGCCCAGCCTGGTCTACAGACCGAGATCCAGGACAGGCACCAAAACTACATGGAGAAACCCTGTCTTGAAAAACAAAAATAAATAAAATTAAATTAAAATTAAAAAATGAGGAAATAGCAGAACAAAATGCCAAAGATGGAGGTGATCCTTAAAACATCAGCCAAATCATGGCAGAATCCCATATAAGAACTAACAATGTGTAAAACACAAGACTGGCGTGTTTTGAGTACTTTAGATATCTTATTAAGGAGCTTAATTCATCCTAAGTATCAGGGGTCATTGAAAGAGGTATAATACTCAATCTGGATGTACTGAGGAAAATTCTGGCTCCCATGTAAACAGGAATTGGACTGAGGTAAATGTTAAGGAAGGGGAAGTTAGAGCCTTCATAAACAACAGTAAGGTAGCTGGCAGTAACTAGAACACAAAGAAGGAATGTTTGTACAGATTGTTGGAAGACACATGGCCAGAGTAACTGAGAAAAGCTTTAATGTAAGAACTGTGGATTACAGCACAAAGCAATGTATATCAATTAGAAATCAAAGAACTGGAGATGGGAGATAGATAAACCGTATTGTAAAGTCATGGTGAATGTTGCCAATTCCAAACCAAGAGGGAGACTCAAATTTCTTTTCCTCCTTCCCTTCTCTTCCTCCCTTCTCTCTCCTCTCCTTCTCCTCTTCCCTTCTCCTTCTCCTCTCCCTTCTTACCTTATCTTCCTATATATTCTTTCACACCTTTTCCTCTGCTTCTCTCTTCTCCTTTTCCCCCTTCTCTGCTCTCCTCTCCTCTCTTCTCCCTTTCCCCTCTCCTCCTACTCACCTTTCCCCTCTCGTGCTCTCTCTCTTCCTCCCCTTATCTGCTTTTGTAAAATTTGTTTGCCTTCCTTATCTTCACCCTTTCTTTGCCCTCACTTATTTATTTTTCTGTTTTAATCTTCAATATATCTTGAAGGTCTCAGAATTTCTGACACCTTTAAAACAAATGACTCAAAAACCATTTGTCACTTAGGGAGAAACATACTTTGTCACTTCAGTCATTTGTGATTCATTCTCAGAAGTTAAGTGAAATGTGTTTAAATCCTAAGGAAGGCAAAAGAAATTGTTCTTTTGAAGTATTATGGAAACATTAATACATTATCATTTCTAAGCATCAATGATAGAAATGGACAACATTCAGTTTCTTATTGGCTAGAAACTTATTTTTATACCTATAGGTTCTTTAATGAGAACTCCAGTCATTTTTTTTTTTTTT